>JAUUDZ010268524.1:0-16865 GCA_032361705.1 Panulirus versicolor | reverse complement strand
TATATATCTCGCAGAATTTGCAATTAAATCTTTAGAGTACGCTTTTTACAAAACTCCTTCAAACCTGTGTAAGTTTGCCAGAATATATCGGCAAAATCTTTTCATACCCATAAACGTGTCCTCTTAAATCCCTCTGGAAATTTGACGTAAATCCTCGATGCTTTCTCGCCACAAAGTAAAGAGGATCACTCAGCCCGTATTATGTAGTAATAGAGGTATATATAAATATATGTGTAGCCAGATAATCTGGCGTGAATTTCCTCAAGTTGCATACATAGACGTCCTCTTGACTTTATTTGTACTCCCCAACGTCCGCTGAATTAAACAGCCCCACGATTTGCAACTATAATGTTCACTTTCACCTTATAAATTCCCCCTCCTGTGCCTTTACTATTTTCATCATGAAGTCCGTTCAGTGGGGCGACGTGGAACTAATGACGCCGTTATATTCACTATCGCAAACATCCTTTGGTCTTGTTCTCATTCGCTACGCCACAGCAAACTTCCTCATGCCAGCGGTGCTCCTCGGAATAAATTGGGTCTTCAGTTTCCCGTCATTCACGTCGGAGCAAATGCTGCCTTCCCCTTTTCGCCCGGGGTCCCTCACGCGCCAGCAGGCATCACCACGGGCTTCCCCGCCAGCATCTGCCGCTGGAAGAGGGGTGCACCAAGTCCTGGGGGATAATGCTTCCTTCTTTCCTTGGGGAACGTCTCTTGACACACGAAGTTTAGCTTAAGGAAGAAAGAGAAATAAAAAAAATGTATCTCTAAACTATGGTATATAAACTTTCTCCTCTCCCTTGAAATATACACGTCTGTTAAAATCCTAAGTTTACCCGAGAGGACCCCACCGAAAACCACCAACACACGTAAAGTCCGTATGTACATGTATACACGTAGTCCATCACATTGTTTGAGCATTTTCACGATTCTAGAAATAAAGGGGAAGGAAAGGAGAGAGGCCATTGAGACCATAAAGTAAGGGCTTCCAATGAATTTCTATCTGATCAGCTTTGGTTGGGGGTCACCCACAAGAACAGTCTGTAACCGTCCCTATAAATATCGTACCAGTCAAGTGATAAAAAATAAATAATATCTACAAAATCGGTTTAAACACGTTAAGGCCAACCGGTCGCCGACAGTAACAACACAATGTAGCACCGAATACAACCAAGAAAGTCGAGACTTTCATAGTCTGGACTTCAAAAATAAAAAATCCTTACGTATTATCTCTTAAAAATCTTGCTCCAACTGAGGTAAAAAATCCTACTCAAGACGAGAAGAGTTTCTGTCATATGAGTAGACAACGTTTTTATTTCTCAGGAATACGAGAGGACAACGTCTTCCCTCTCAGGAATAAGAGCAAATAACGTTACTTTCTTTTCCCTCTCGTTTTTTTCCCGCGGGAATAAAATTAAAGTGAAAATGAGGAAGTTCAGCAGCGACGAAGGAAGAGACGAGTGGCGAGGGTGAAGCAGAGCGCCGCCACCAGGTGGCCCAGCTGTGGTGCCCTCGCACTTGTAACGCCCGTGTTGGTCTGCATGGCTGCTGGGTGCTCGCCTGTAAGGAAGAAAGAGAGAGAGACGGACACTTTAGACATGTTCTAAGTGATAACTGAGGATAGAGGGATGGCAATGGTGGGCATTACATAAAGGTTTGGGCTGGGAGTAGAAAAGGAGACCAAGGCATTTCCTTAACTGTTTGGGAGCAAAACCATTTCATAATTCCAAAGATCTGTTACTGATTCAAGTATGACTGGCAGGATAATGTAACCTCATGAGTCAAATATATCCTTGGGGTTGCCAAAATGAGAGCAATATGTGAGAAAATGAGTGCGGAAGGTTCATAATCGGTGCAGTTATGCAGGCTACCTGTTAAGTATCATGGTCATGAAGAAACACATCACTTGTAAGTGGCTCTGGTGGACGAAAGACCTGTGAATACGAATATACGAACGAAAGGCCATGGTGGCATTTCTTAAGGTGACTAGTGTGCTCTTATAGAAGCACACGTGCGCCAAATTCCTAGCTACTGCCACTTCGTAACGCACTGAGGAAGCAAGTTTTGATTACTGAAGTTTTACCGTTCCAAAGAGGCGATGGACATTTTCAAAACAAGAACGCTAGATTCGAGGCTCCTGGCAACTGTTGGTCTCGCCGGTATAAACTTAAAAAGAACTCTTGCCACAAAGTTCAATTATAAAACTTATAATTCGTACATTTTCATACATCTGCAAGAATCGCATTATCCACATTCGCCCTGGAAGTTACGAATGGAAAGAAGCCCACATGCCGGTCATTTGCGGTGCGAAACATGATGAAGGAGCACGACCAACGGATTAATGTACCTAAATACAGCATGTGAGAAAGGGGCGGACGGCAGTGGTGTCTTAGAAAGACGTACACGATTCGGTCATACTTGAAACTGGTACAAACGAACTAGCAACATCGACGCCCGCATATGCAAATTAGATGAAAAGCAAATTTTTTTTTTCACTAACCAGGCAATCCTACCATAAGTTTTTAAGAAAAGGCACAGGTGACAGTGAATCGAGCAAAGAAATGGTAGATATCAAGCAGGTACATGGCAAATGCACAATAATTTTACAGTTACTAGTTTGTAGATAATAATTTATCAACCCACTGGATCTCACCTGTTAAGATTACAGATTTATTAACACTTCTACATCAACATAGTCTAAACATGTATCATTCATTATCTACTCGGTTAATTTTCCGGATTTATCAATCGTTTAATAGTTGTCTGTGGATTTACTAGCCTATACTTCAAAATTTTTCACCAATGAGGTTAAAATAATTTATTTTCCAACTGACATTAAGCGAAACAGCTTACGGATTTATCAAACCAGGTTAAACCAATTTAAATACCCTCATCTACCAACGTATATTTTAGTAACGGAGTTAACACAGTTTCCAGCCCAAAATAAACGATTTAAATAAAGCCATGGATATACCCACTCATACTACAGGTTTACAACCTATGTTTCCGTATCACATCGAAATGGCAATTATTGGAATTACCAACCCATATTTAACTAGTTAACAAAATCACTAACCAACATCCTTGCTACTTATCAAAAGTCTACGGATTTATTTACTCACAGTTACCAAGCCTACTGACTTACCAATTCAGTTTTTCCCAACTAAAATGGCCTACAGATTTACGAACCCAGATTTCATCAGACGATTTTTGGATATACCAATCTATATTTTATATGTTTTACCCCCACCATATTCGATCGCTTTTTCCAAAGTTTGCGAGGTAGCACCTGGAACAGACGAAGAAACGTCACGTCCACTCACCACAGCTCCCTATCCAAAACCAGGCCCCACAGACCCTTCTATGGTTTATCCAGGATGCTTCATATACCCTGGTTTAGGCTACTAACAGCACGTCGACCGCAGTATGCCATATCGTTCCAATTCACAATTCCATGTACGTCTTTCACCGTCCTGCAGGTTCAGGCCCGTTCGCTTTTTTTCCTCTACTTCTGACACATATATCCTTTGTCGACCTCCCTATATCATTCTCTCCATACGACCAAACCATTTCAGCACAAAGATTCACCAGCTCTTACTGAACCAGTGAATGCTACATCCTTATCATCCCATATTTCAACAAAGGTGAGACAGTCTATGGCTTTACCGAACACTATATAACCATTAAGCAAGTTTTGGGATTTCCCGACCAACACTACAGCAGCAACACATGAAATGGATGGGTTTAGAGGCTCAGCGTTACTCGGTTACATCCATTTATTCCCTTTAAACTGAGAAAAAGATAAGTTTCCACTATATTTATCCCTGGTACTCATTACTACGTACTCTAGAATTACCAAACCACATTTCAATAGGACCACAATCACCTACCGATTTTTCATCCTACATTTTTAAAGCAGTTAAGAATACTAGATTTGCAAGACGAAAATTTGGGAAAACACTCTATGGATTTATCCATCTAAATTTAACTAATAATACTGACATACATATTTACCCATCTTTACTCAGCCAGTAAACTCCTCTACTGGATATAGTAACCCAAGTCTGAAACCAAATACTTACCCAAGTTTCAAATCAAATGCACACCAAATCTACGGATTTACTGACTCGAATCAACTCTGCTAATTCTCTATATTTACCACCCCACGTTTCCCTGATACAATCCACGGGATACTCAAACCATATTTAACCAGTTAACAAACTTATGGCTTAAAATAAAAAAAAAGAGAAATGAAAGGTGATAACAGGAATATGATGAAAGTAGATACAGGTAATGGAGAAGATACAAGGGTATGGTAGAGCATGGAAGGTACGAGATTGTAATGATGGCAGGGTATATGAAATAAAGGAGAAAACTGAGAAAAAGAGGAACATGAAAGGAAGAAGAGAAAGAGGAAAGGACCGAAAGAGAACTAACAGGAAAGAAAGGAAGGAGACTGGAATACGAGCAGGTGATTACACGGACACACCTCAGGTCTCATGGAGGAAGGTGTTAGGCTGGGTCTCGTTTTAAGGCAACAGCAGCAGCTGAGGACCAGAGTGCCAGCAAGGAGAAAACAAAGGGAGAGGAAAAGGAAATAAAGACGACGAGAGAACAGAAGCGTTCTCCGTAGGTGGGGATACAGAGGAGAATAAAAAAAGATGCAGAAAAGATTTTAGAGAACTAAAGGAAAGAAAATGGACAAGAAGATAAGAGAGGGAGTGGGAAAAAATAAGTCAAAATAGATAGAGAGAAATGTGGCAACAAAATGAGAAAAGGAAAAATAATTGAGAGAAAGAGCGAAAGAAGTGGATAAAAAAAAACTGTTGAAGACAAATAAGAAAAAGATAAGAGACTTGGAAATGTGGAGTGGCAAGGAAAGAATTTTAATTTTTTCAAACAGTTGGGACTAAAGAAAAGACAGACAAAGGAATGAGCGCGTAATGTTAGAATACTCACAAACGAGACAGTACAACATGATTATGTCAGTCTTCCAGTCAAGACTGAGTAAAAGTGATCCCCACTTCTGGTGCTTTCATTAGCACTGTCCTACCGGTACAATGTCTAAAAAACATACCTAAACAGTCACCAACTATATATACCACGTCAACAGATATACTGACACATACAGGCGTAAAGCAGCTCACACAATACAGCAAAGGCAATTGTATCCCTTCCACTCACAATTCGAAGCATCAATCATGTCATTATAATCTGGCAAACCCATCTACCCAGGTGAATCACCTCCAGGGATAACTCATGCGGCTCCTCTCCTCCCTCCCACCCCCGACGTTCTAAGCCTAGAGCTATACATCACACAACTGGTTAATATCATTACTGACTGATGTGACTGTTACGTTCCAGCCCTGGCCGTGCACGGAATTGAGAACGTCTCGTACAGTGAGAGGGGAACGCACACCTGAATGCCTGTCCCCCACGTCGCTGTGCTCAGAATAGTCATTCGAGCGCGGTGCGAAACTGTGAGTGTTATGATTCTAGAAAAAGTCCCTTTTTCTATTTGAATCCGCACTCATGAATATCATTTGCATGCATCAAGCACGCGGAGCTTCGGCAAGACATCAAGAATTCATAAGCATAAAGGGCTTATCAGACAGCATGGCGCCACTGCTGTATTACCACCTGAATACATTACCACACTGGCTGTATCCTGGCATGGCGCCGCAGGTTCGCCACACACCCGCAGCTGGGTCAGGTGGCGAGGTGGAGGGCAGGTCCTTCAATGGACACAACTCTGTAATCTGCACCAAGAACCGAATGGCCTGCAGTGACTGGCCACCCCTTTAGCGAAGGGCCATACCTCCAGGGAAGTTCACAGATGTACAAAACAGCTACAGATATATGAATTTCATCAGTAGTGTTTACAGGTATTTCCATTACGCACACTTAACGCACTGGTGAAAGATCCAGGATCGAAGAACGAAATCCTAAATCTCGAGATGACGAAGCCACAAACATGCAAGACCCACAGGAATTTACGAGTCAGTAAAGAATGCATAAACCGCGAAGATTCTCTAAGAATTCAATCCCACACAGAGATATGCAAGAAAGTCCCGCGAATACAAAACTTGTGGCGCGACTCTGGAAGGCGAAAGAATCTCCAGAGATATGGACGGCGGTAAGGGCCCGCGCCACAGACATCCGGGGGTCCGTAAGCTCCCTGGTAATAGCATGGGGTGGAAGGCAATTTCCGTGGCCCGGGATTCGGTCCTCTCCACCAGGTTGGACGAGCTCTGTTGATGGCTCGGGCAGGTGACGCCTCCCGGCCGGCCCACACACACACACACACACGGCCATAACTTCTGAAGGGCATTCCGGTGGAGACCGCTCCTGTAAGAGCGGGCGGTGCGGCCAATTTTTCATGTCTGTATTTCGCGCACTTAATCCTCATGCCTTTTACACGAGCGTCGTTTGATGACACATTCCCTTTTGACTCCCTCCAAACGTGTACGTGTACATAAATACCTTCAACCAGTTTATCAATAGTTATTCCGCGTCACAGGGCGCCAACAGTGTGCCCTGCTGGGTGTTGTAGTGCGGGTGTAGTGACTTGTGGTTGTATCCAGTCCTGCAGAGAGGTTTCGTGAGAGCACTGAGGGTCAGTGCTGTGTTTGTCAAGTCCAGTGTGACACTGGTAATGTCATGTGAAAACGATAGCGGTGACGATGTGAGGAAATGGTGTAAGGAAGATGGTAATAGCGATGTCAAAGCGATGGTGATGCACTGATGGTGATCGGATGACCGTGTTTGCAAACCACGGCATAGTGTGAAGATGGTGTTGTAGGGGCGATGTGCTGAAGATGACGTTAGGGTCATGATGTGAGCAGCCCTACACACAGCGTTATGATGGTGATAATGAGGAGGAGGAGGAGGTGCCGGGATGGTGATGTAGGGGTCGGCCGTAAAGTACGTACAGTTAAAGTCATGTGGTGAAATTAGTGTTGTATGCATATGTCGAGAGGGCAGTATAATGATTACAAACCGCATAATGCACTGTACTGTACATGGAGTGTTGTGAGGGTGGTAAGCATTGTGAGTGGGTGTTGTGAGAGTAGTATTGTGATGGTTATGAGAGGGCAGTGTTGTAAAAGGTTAAACAGTGAATGTGATGGCAGTGTTCAGAGCACAGTGGCCGGAGGGTCGTGGTGCATACCTTATGTCTAGCTGTGTTAATCAAGCCAGGAAGATAACCTGCCCAACCGACATGAATTCTGCAGGCTGTACATATAGACAGACCAAGGGAGGAGATCGAAAAATGATCATATTAATTCAGAGGTCGTGGAGGAACCAGAGAACATCAAAACAACCCGGAGAGATAAACTGGGCGAAATAAAATCTACAAATGTTGATGAAATAGTGTTAGAGGAGGGAGAGAGAAGAGGAGTTAGTGACTTAAGTGTTAAATGGCACAAATAAAGATAGACTGCAGTAGTAGATGACAATGAAGTGGAGTTTGAGAGACTGCAATGGGAAAACAAAATGGCGAAATATGTGCAGAGTCGAGATAAGATTCACCAAGGATGTAGACCCGTAAAAAAAAATCATTTAAAGAAAGTACAGAAAGAAAGAGAGGATAGAGTTAGGCTCGGCTGACAAGAGGAAATCGAAAGTTACAATGAGGCCTGGTGGATGATGGTCCTGAAACAGCTTTGAGTCGAAAACTTATATGTGTGTGTGAATACACTGCCATCTAAGTGGATCGGACCTTCCCATACTATCCATTAAGTGGATCAATTGTTTAATGATATCAGTAAATGTGCAATTTTCATGGAACAAGCTGTGGCAATACTAGGCTAAAGGAGTTGTAGGAAGATCCTCATAACAGGAAATTTTAACTTCAAATAGATGAACTAGATACACTGGGAACTACAAGGGGAATTAGAATCATGGATATACGAAATCCTAAATTGTGCTCAAAAGAACACGTCCTGTGCCAGTAAATCACAATACAAACAAGATATGTATACAAAGACACCGTTGGGTGTGGACTGCCGCAACGCATCTGAAACATGAACAGGCAACACCACTCCTAAGGTGGTTTAAGAAATTCAACCCAAACAAAATCAAATATGATAAATACAGTGCACCATAGAAACGAGGCCAGATTTTCCCAGTATAATAAAGAAGACTATGGAAATGAGGCTAGATTTTGCAGTAATGAGGCTCAGTCCACCAGTGATTTCAGGTTAAATGATCATTCTTCATCCTATCTATCACGACCATTCACCCTCTGACTAAACTCTCGGTCAACCAATGAATCGCATATACCTGCACCCTTTTTACCTACATACACAAGTGGAGGGAAGTCATCATCGCTACTGCCATTCACCCATGAAGGAATCAGCATTCTATTTGAATCATCGTCCCCACCCACCCACACACACCACCATCATCACTATTTGCACTCACCATCACCGTCATCATCACTCACTCGTCAGCACCACTACCAACACTCACCAATAGAACCATGAGTCACGAATAGATCCGGCATCCCATTGAAACTATCATCACCATTTTTCACCAACACTGCTGTCACCATTTTCCATCACCACTCACCACCAGTCCATCTCTTACCATCACTCACCACCACCACCATCGTCGCCAGGCTGCTCCCTACCCCAGCAGGAGCGGCCAACCTAGCCTGGGTGAGGTCTCTCTCTCTCTCCCTCACCACCACTGCAGGACGCTCATACCCTTACTCCCGCCTCACCAGTGCAGCAGCGGGGGTCGGCAGGTCTGCCACAATAATGGAACTATATTTCTTCTTCAGGGAGTCAAGCGGCTTTCCATAATGTTTCTAACATTTACCAGCACCGGGGGAAAAACAGCCTTGGGCCTCGGATGTTTACGTTACATTTCCCCCCTGAGACTGTCGACTGCACTTCTGGTTCCTAGTGTACTTCCAGCCGCACAGTCTGGCGAACGTGTGCCGCGCCCTCTTAGGATGGGATTATTATTTTATGAGAAAGAAGGATTACATCTCATATTACACACACACACACACACACACACATACACACACACATACACACACACAATATATATATATATATATATATATATATATATATGAAATACTATGTTATCCCTTACGCTGGTAAAGAGCTTTAACCTACCCAAGTAATTCAGATGCTTTACAGAAATAGAGCTGAGTAAGTACGCCTTTAAAATACACGTATGCCAGTTGTGTAATAACTGTCTCCCTTTATAAGATGGTGGTGGCTCAAGGCAATACCCCAGATGGGCTGGAGCAAATGCTCCTGAGTCATTATTGGCAGTAATTCCCTGGTGTGTGTGCTACTCCTCCCTGCGACTTCGAGTAACACCCTCGCCTGCTGGAGAAAATTGCCTTCCTGGTTTCAGGGAACAAAGGATGATTGACAGACGGATAATTAGGAAGAGTGTGTGAAACTCTTAAAAATGAACAAGACCCAGTGTTCACGTAGCTGGTGAACACTGTCATGATTAATGACGGACATAAACAGTGTTATACCGGAGAACGTAGTCTTTCGTACTGCACTCCCGAAGCATCAAATTAAAAAGTTACTCGCTCTTGCTAAATTTGAGGAAGCCATGAGGGTATGAATATGCCAGGACCAAGCTCTTACAGTTTGAATTCACGATCTGTCGTATCGGAAGAAAACTTTTCTAGCAAAGGCAACACGGTTTTTGGGAAAGGAGAACATGTAGAACGAATCTCCAAGGTTTCTACGAGAAAGTGAGCTCTGTCTCTGACAAGAAGAAATTTTAAATATTTGTTCTATACTTACTAATTACATTAACATGTGATGTTGCCTCGAGATCTTACTAAATCCCGCTTTAAAACGAGGCATGAAAATGGTTAAAAGAATTAAGGATAAAACGAGAATCATCTAACAGCTCTTTGAGGAGGGAGAAAACCTGCTTTTTCAAAAAAGGCCTTTCTGGAAGTCCATTAAACTCGGAGGGCCATTTTTACTATAATTCCGGAGCCACCCCCTTGTGCCCGAGTTCATCAGCGTCATTCATCATCATTACCATCACAATCTTTCATCGCAATTACCATCTGCAAATTTTCACACAGCTCCCAAGCTTTCAACACTTTCTCCCTCTCTCTCTTGCATCGCCGCCACTCGCCACAATCATCTTCCACCGCCGCTAACCCCCGAGCATCGCACCCAGTTATCAGGCCGGATCGACGAGGGCAGCAAGACAGTGCTACAGCCCCAGACGACCAAAGTTTTTTCATCTGCCTGAAAGATCCCCAGCTCGATTCATCCTTCGCGTTCAGGATCTTGCAAGATGAATGGGGGAAGCCAAGGACCTACTCCCTCCCCTCCACACACACACATAACTTGATTCATGCGAACGATGTAATCAAGCCCTTCGCTGTAAGGCACAGTGGAAGCCTTGAGGGGCATGCGGATACAAAGGGAGAGTGTAAAACTCTCGTACCATTATTTCATACGACGACGATGACATGTTACTTTGAATTAAGCTGTTGGTTCAGTTTTGCGCTCCAGTCTTGTGCCAAGGGGAGAAAATTGCGCCACCAACCCACTCAGTTCTCAGCGGGACTACAAATATGACTTGGCGACATCTTAAACCTACAGAAGACTTGAGGAGGAGGGGAGGGAGGGATCCCTCCCTACTACGGCTGTTTGTTTTGATACAGTACCTCGCTGGCCTTGCTGAAATGACTGGAGAGGAGGTGGAGTGGGGGGAGTTTTAGGGGAGCAGGAAAGAGAAAGGCAGAGAGGGACGGAGGGAGGCACATAACGACAAAGCAACATAACCAGAGTAAAGAGGGAGAACAAACAAGAGAAATCTTGCGAAAAATAAACAGTGAAAATACGTGAGAGAGAGAGAGAGAGAGAGAGAGAGAGAGAGAGAGAGAGAGAGAGAGAGTCTGCTACGTAGGAGAGAGATAGAGACTTTCTGCAAGTTAGGAAACGAAGACGGCCACAAAGATAAACGGAGTCAAAGAAGAGAAAGAGAGAGAATCAGATGGAAATGCTGTGCACCATGTTTGGTTCACACGAGGTGAGAATGAGGCGGAAGGATGAGGGAACGAGCGACAGAGGCGGAGAAATGTAATCGCCAGAAAAGCTGGAAAAGTGTGGGAGGTCGGCAGATAACTAGGGAAAGACGAGGGACGATGGGAAGTGAAAGAGGAGGGATGGAGGGAGGTAGACACAAAGGAAGGAGCGAATGGTAGGGAGAGCAGCCGTGAGGAAACATCGGACAGAGGGAGTGAGAGCGAAGGGCCGATGGTTGTATTGGACCCGGTGTGGCTGGAGAGGATTACCTCACGGAGGGAGGGCCGCCTTCGTGCCGGCCTGACACCCGACTAACTGTAATTGTTCGGTTACTTAATCTCCTGCCTCATTTACCGCCTCCCGCCCTCCCTCCGCCTCCCGTCCTCACAGTAACACTCCCCCACGAACGACAAACTGGAACACCTCTCACCCGAAATTTTATCGTCAACATAAGCACGTGCGGCTCTGCTGATTATTATTATTATTATCATTATTATTATTATTATTATTATTATTATTATTATTATTATTATTTCCTGCGTGCATTATTTTCAGAGTTGGCCTACCGTACCTCCTCCCCCCTTTTTCTATCTGATATTGGAAGACCTACAACAGCAGAGTGCCTGGACACTGCTATACCACTAGAGGAATGGCACACGCGACCACAGAGCTCAATCAACACCGAAACGTGCCCAAGATATGACCCGCTGATCAGTGTACACGACTGTGTGATGTGAACTCAACAAATGTGTGAAGTGAAGTGACATATACAAGATGCATATCACTCGTTTCACTTCATCCTGTGCTACTAACTTTGGGCCTTGTGAAATACGGAAGGTATAATAAAGATATCTATCTTACCAAAGATATGCGTAGGAGTCATCCTTCGTAGCGAGCCTGGACGTATTAGGTCGTACATTATCATCAAGGTACGTTGTACGAAGACATACAGTCAGGCGCCACCATGACGACTGGGATTCGTAGATGGCTCTACCAGGAACTAAGGACGGGTCATCGCCCTTTAACGAGCCTCTTTACACTCTCCCCACCTGGAACATCCCCTGAGGTACTGGCTCACGCCGGAGGAGTCGACAGACGATCCTCTGTCCTTGCAGTAACAGCAGCAGCCAACTCTTAGATCCGTACTCTATCAAAACTCGTCACTTCAAATGACAGATGGCAACACGAACTGATCAATCGACGAATCAATGAACTGGTTACACCATCAGGGTGAGGTACAGGGAAGGGAAACACTCCAGAGGAGTCTCTCCAGAGATGAAAGACGAGAGGGTTCCAGCCTCCTGGAAAGAGCGGCAAATACCATAGTTTCCTATGGCACTCGGATCAGCCCTGCCACTGTACGATGGACACGCCCCTCAGAGATTGAAATGTCTTGCTTTCCATCATCGATCCTCAGGCCGGACCTAAGGGAATGCTGGAAAGGAAAACGTAAACCGCAAGTGGCAGTTGGGAGAGCGTTATCCTCACAGAAATCGTTATGAAAACATGATAAAAAGAAAAACGAAAAAATGCTACAGCCACGAGCAATTCTTTTAATCAATTATAAGAAGTGTGTTGGAGGATTGTATTTCCGAGCAAGTGTGAGCAGGATGGAGGACTGTATTCCCGAGCAAGTGTGAGCAGGATGGAGGACTGTGTTCCCCAGCAAGTGTGAACAGAATGGAGGACTGTATTCCCCAGCAAGTGTGAGCAGGATGGAGGACTGTGTTCCCCAGCAAGTGTGAGCAGGATGGAGGACTGTGTTCCCAAGCAAGTGTGAGCAGAATGGAGGACTGTATTCCCCAGCAAGTGTGAGCTGGATGGAGGACTGTGTTCTCCAGCAAGTAATTGAAATGGTGATTTCAATTAACTTGGAGGGGATCCTGGTGGTAGAGGCCTCCCCTGGAAGCAAGATATTGAAGAAAAAAATAGGTTCTTGGACAGTACATAGGTACAAACGTCGGGCAAACGTTGACATGACGAAGTTTTATGATGGTGCGAACACAAACACCCACCATAAAATGTGTGATATTACAGGATGTTCAAGAGACATGGGCCCCACAAGCGTAAAACTCCCTCCCTGTACGGTACAAATAGGTAATTCCTCACGAACACTGAGCTGGGGAAAGAAAAAAGATGTGAGGAGGTGCTGAATGGGTAGTTCCATGACGTTCTATACTGCACGGTCCTCATGATCAAAATTTTCTTGCACTGCTGCATGTGCACGATGCGCGACAGGTACAGAGATGGTGCACGACAAACACACAGGTGATGCACGACAAACACGAGGCAAACAAGAATCGATCAATCTGGGGTGAGGAGGCGTCCACAGGCTATGGGATGACTGGTCGCCAAGGAGGACAAGGAATGAATTTCACAGCCGAACAAAGATATGTAAGTGAAGCCCTTGACAAAGTTTGGACTGACGGCCTACAATACCGAGTGCTTCCTTAACCAACGCAACGCAGAAATCATCAAATCTACAACGTTTACCGGAATTCCCTTTATTGCGCGGGGTCCCCCAGGGCAGCGTCCTGTCACCAACACTATTCATAACCTAGCTGACGATTCCCCCACCAGCTGGTGCCATGAGCATGGACATCAGCGCAGATGAAGCCACGCAAACAGTGGTGTCGAACAACTTGTTCCCAGAACAGACCAGTATCCAGCCGTGAGTAGGAGAAGGAGGAGGCAGTGCCTCGCCTTTAAGCCAGTGTCCAGCCCTGGGGTGATATCACATTGGAGTTTGTTTTAAACCCAGATCTGTGGCGTCCGTGATGTGATTACCCAAATGGCCATGCAGCGCGCCCGTGTGCGGGGCCGACCCCCTCCCCCCGAATAGCTAATTGTAATTAGTTGAAATAAGATAGTAGGTAAGTTCATCTCCTCGGTCATTAATTTCCCATTAGTGGCCTTTTTTATTTCAATAGATTTACTTACTTTTTAAGAGGTAATTACATGTTCTAGGCACAGCGAATGTCACTGCTTTCGTCCCACAGCTTGACTGGTGGGGACCACCAAGCCCGTCCTACTGCAAATGCCAGAAGCGGGACATGATCAAGAGAAGAGAGCAGAGGCAAAATTATGATACTGTAATGTTTTGACAGGCAGTGTAACGGTGCAACTCTTAACAGTTGTACCTGTCCATGATTACGAGAGACTGGGCGATACCTCTCATCCAGTCAGCCGGTCAGTTGGTGGACTGTGGTGCGCTTAACGAACCCGAGACAGTCCCTCACACTCTAGCCATGAGCAACATCATCATACATACTTTGCTCCTAAGGAGTTACATGTGAGTAATGAGCATTATCACTGTGCCTCCTCCTTAACCCTAGAGATACAGACAGACAGTATGTGCCGGTGGTCCTCAGCCACACGTTCAAACTCGTCCATCTTTTTCTTACGCCTGACACTGGAGAGCGGTGCAGGTCATGTCCGTAGGTAGGCATGGGTAATGATGAAGTACACGACTGTGTACTCTATACCCTGGTGTACTTGTGGCACCTAGCGCTATGGCGTAAACGGTCCATTCCTCTGATAATCGATGATAAACAGGAGCTTACGGGCCTTCCCTTGGGAATACTGTATATACTGGCATACAGACACACACACACAAAACTGTTATCAGCAGAGTTTATCGTCAGAGAATATCTATTACTTGAGGAATACCTACATATTTTACTCTCTCTCTCTCTCTCTCTCTCTCTCTCTCTCTCTCTCTCTCCGAGAACAGTGAAAGATATATATATATATATATATATATATATATTTTATATATACACACACACACGAGATCCGAAAAATGAATCAGCTTCGCCTGCGTCTGGTGAATGCTGATATATATTGTTTGCTATTAAGCCGAAAAACCATGAGCGCCTAAGACGGCAACACTCCCTTAATCTTATTAATTGTTCCCTGGTCGGCCCCGAGGCCGCGTCGGGCTGGACCTGCCGCGGCCCTAAGACTGTTCCAGGCCGGCTGGCTGTGGCCCTGAGACTGATGTTCCCAGACCGACCCTCTATGGTCCTGAGACTGTTCCATGACCGACCCTATGTGGCCCTGAGACTGTTGTTCCCTGACCGACCCTCTGTGGCCCTGAAACTGTACCATATTTACCACAATGTGGCCCTGAAACTGTTCCCTGACCGACCCTCTTTGGCCCTCAGATTGGAACGGTGCCCTCAATGGGGCAAATCTTGATGACCAATATCACAAGTGCTTTGACACAGGGGGGTTTCCATCTGGTGTTGGAGCTGCTCAGGCGCTGTTCTAGCTCGTCCATCAGCCTTCCTCACTCACACCATATATATACTTTTATACCTTCTCTGACTAGTCGTAAAAGTACGCCTCTGGGGTCTTCGAGTGTAACAACACTTTCAAACTCCGTCCAGAAACTTTCCACGTAAATGATAGTCCTCAAACTCCATCAATATCTTTTTCTTTCCCGAGTGCCTTAATTTAGTGATCTGCTCCTTCGACGTTCAACGATCCCTTATAATAATAATAATGATAATGATAATAATAATAATAATAATAATAATAATAATAATAAAACGCGCGCGCGCTGTAGTTTAAAGCCTGATTTCCTTCGTTGATTTCACACACTACTTCCTCCTCCCATCTCGTGCTGATGTAGTCATCCCTGGCACCCCTGTATCATGCAGACGCATCTTGACAGCTGTGTCAGTTATATCTCCTGACATCGTGTCTTTGTCGTCTTGCCCCACCCTTTTTTTTTTCTTCTTTGTCTCCAGTTAAACTTTATTTTCTTTCTTCAATCTTTTCTCTGTTGCTCCCTTAACACATCCTACTGCTAGTACTCAACACCATATGCTCTCGTTGTAAATGTTACATGTGTGTGTACGTGTGTGTGTGTGTGTGTGTGTGTGTGTGTGTGGAGAGAGGGGAGCTAGAAGTTGGCTCACGGGTCCCCTACGATAACCATACCACAATGAAAGACACAGAGGAGGCAGGAGTGCACCACCTTACTCACATGAAGTTACCTTCCTTCATCACTGCTTATAATTACCTACGGAGAGGCGGGTCTGGAGAGGCAGGAGGAGGAGAGGGTGGAAGAGTTGAGTGGGAGAAGCAAACCCTGGCAGACGGACGGTGCCGGCTCAGTCAACAGGCACCAGAGTTACTGCTAAAGTTAAGGCTGTTTAGATGGTATGGACAACCGGAGAGAATAGATCTGGGGTCTGTGACTTGTTGGAACTGCGTGTCACCGATATTCACGGACCGATGACCAGGCGACGGCCATGAAACGGCGAAGAAGGGGAATAAACATACAAGCCGTGGTCACAGATGCACAAGGGCGTAGTTACGGTGCACGACCGAGTGCGTAAGGGTGTAGTAATGATGTACGAATCATCGAACAGTGAAGACAATATTCGAGGCAATGGATCTCACACGAACATCTGACGTGGCATTCTGAACTTTCGTGGAGATGATCGCGAACTAAAGTTAAAAGTCACAGCGTAGGAAGCCTAACCTAACGTAGGAACCGTGACTCACTGAGAACAACGTATGGCACTGAGTGAGGGAAGAACCCAACTGCCTTAACGTGACATACTGCCTCAGGGAGGCACCATAATGCTCGGTCCCAAAGATCCCAAACTTTTTGACTATCCGTATCATCGATCTTGGGGACGGAGCTCACCACAAGAAGTGGAGAAGAATTTGCCGATGACACGAAATGAGGAAATATAGTCTAGTTGAATGGAAGATTGCTTTAAGAAGATTCGAAGTGATTTAGACACATTGATGGAGTGGTCCAGAATCGTGGGCAAATTGATGGAGTGGTCCAGAATCGTGGGCAAGTGGGCT
>JAUUDZ010268414.1:0-16865 GCA_032361705.1 Panulirus versicolor | reverse complement strand
AAAAGAGTGTGGTTGAGAAAGCAGAAGAGGGTGTGTTGAAATGGTTTGGTCACATGGAGAGAATGAGTGAGGAAAGATCGACAAAGAGGATACATGTGTCAGAGGTAGAGGAAACGAGGAGAAGCGGGAGACAAAATTGGAGGTGGAAGGATGGAGTGAAACAGATTTTGAGCTATCGTGGCCTGAAGATACAGGAGGGTGAAAGGCTTAGGGATAGAGTGAATTGGAACGATGTGGTATACTGGGGTGGATGTGCTGTAAATGGATTGAAGTAGGGCATGTGAAGTGTCTGGGGTAAACTATGGAAATTTTTTTGGGCCTGGATGTGGAAAGGGAGCTGTGGTTTTGGTGCATAACACATGACAGCTAGAGACTGAGTGTGAACAAATGTGGCCTTTGTTGTCTTCTCCTAGCACTAGCTTGCATGCATGCGTGCACGAATGCAGGGAGAGAGAGAGGAAGATGCTGTTTCATGTGTGGCAGGGTGGTGATGGGAATGGTTGAAGGCAGCTAGTATGAATCTGTACATGTGTATATATGTATATGTGCATGTGTGAGCATTTATGTATATACATGTGTATGTGGGTGGGTTGGGCCATTCTTTCATGTGTTTCCTTGTGCTACCTCACTAACGCGGGAGACGGCAATTAAGTATAATAAAATAAATATAATAGAACAAATATATATTTTTCCAGTCGTATGTATGGATGGTTGTAAGTATGGGAAAATTTTTACATGGTAATGTTGGGAGTGATCAGGGTGAATGGCATATGGGTAGAAAGACTGTTATGTGTCTCTCTCGTTTCCCCTTTTAGGTTTCTCCTCCCCTCTTTTTTTCTTGCTAAGTGTATGAGGCCCCCATACAGAGAGAGTTATGCTAGAAGTAGGGACTAGAATGGTGTCATGGGAGCATCTAACTGTGGGATAGTGCTAGCCTTCAGGTGGACTTCAAATGGTCAAATCTCTCTCCTTTTTGATTCAATCCTTTTGTCCTTATTTTGACATTTTGGTAAACAAGTAGCTCCTGCATTAAGATAAGATTTAGTAATGATGATATATGTGTCTCTTTCATTTTAGTACAGGAAATTTTCCTACATGCACACCAAAATCTTGTTTCCATTACTCCGTATCACCATGAGAATCCATGTTCCTCTATCTATCTCGTTTTAATTGAAATCCCTCAACATCAGTAACTTACCATCTCAGAGAAATGAGTGTTTTTCATCTTCATGTACCATCCTGATTGTTCATATACTGGAATCATTGTCTGTTTGCTCTAAATAATAAAATTTTCTTATGATTGAATGGTATTAACATTACCATTCACTCCTTCCTTACAGTTACTTCTCCCTGTGTGTATTTCTTGGAACTTATGGCAGTCTTTTATTAAGTGGGCTAATGCACCCCTCAGCTTTGTCTTTCCCTTTCTATTGATAAATCCTTGTTTTTGTAGTCCATGAATGGCTGACGACTAATGATGATAGTGTGCAGGGTTTTTTTCCTGAAAAGTTTTAGATGCAATTAGGTGCACTGTGTAATATGTACTCCTAAACAAAGTGATGGTGAGCTGCATGAGTTATATACCCTGTCTAGGATTAGACAGAGCTTCTCAGATCAGACATGATTCTGTCAACCTCTAAGTAAAATCTTTTTCTATATATATTTTTATTTAAAGTATGTCAGCATGCTGTCAATGGATTGAACTAGGGCATGTGAAGTGTCTGGGGTAAACCATGGAAAGTTTTGTAGGGCCAGGATGTGGAAAGGGAGCTGTGGTTTTGGTGCATTACTTATGACAGCTAGAGACTGAATGTGAACGAATGTGGCCTTTGTTGTCTTTTCCTAGTGCTACCTTACATGTGCACACAGGGGGAGGGGGCTGCCATTTCATGTGTGGCAGGGTGATGACGGGAATGGATAAAAGCTGCAGGTATGAATATGTACATGTGTATATATGTTTTTGTCTGTGTACGTATACGTTGAAATGTATAGGTATGTATATGTACATGTGTGGGCCTTTATGTATATACATGTACATATGGGTGTGTTGGGCCATTCTTTTCTCTATTTCCTTTTGCTACTTTGCTAATGCGGGAGACAGCGACTAAGTATAATAGAAAATAAATATTTAAAGTATAGATTTATTTTGTTTTTTATTTTATTATACTTTGTCGCTGTCTCCCGCATTAGCGAGGTAGCGCAAGTAACAGACGAAAGAATGGCCCAACCCACCCACATACACATGTATATACATAAATGCCCACACACGCACATATACATACCTATACATTTCAACGAATACATACATATATATATATATACATAGACATATACACATTCATACATTTTGTTTTTCTGTGGTTTAATTATTTGCTCTTAAATACTGTATTTAGAAGGAAAGTCATGCTTTATATTGACTGTAAACTTGTATTATATTTGCAGATACAAGCTAGCATGCAGAGTATTGTACAGCAACTACCGAGTCATCCCAGAACTCTGGAGGGTCTCCGATGTTACATTCTTCTTCCACTCTTTAAGGACTTCTTAGATGCGCGACACATGTGCAAGTTGCAAATGCCGTATGCAGAGGCTGTGCTGAAGATGCAGAAAGACTTTGCTGTAAACTTCAGTAGGTGTTGGAGATATTATTGTTATAGTTTTGGTTGAGGTTTTATGGGAAAACATGTAGACGTTAACATTGACTGAAGGACTGTAACCTGTTTTCATCTTTACAAGTTAAGAAAGATTATGATTGTTTTTTACATACAAATAAGTTTTTTACATACAAATAAGTGAATTGTATGAAAAGTGATGATTAAAATGACCATGGAAAGAAAGAGGCATGAGAAAATTTGAAGAGTGTTATGGTGAAGATAATTAAAGAAAATGTAAAAAGTGGTGACTGTAAGATAATTTTCTCTGAGTGAAATAAAGTATTTTAGATTTACTTCCACGAAGTATAAGAGCCATCCCACTATCCTAGGTATTCACACCCACATCTGTTTTGTGCATATCAACACCTTGGTTAAATTTTATGTTGGAGTTCAGTTTTCTGTCACTGTTTGATGCATAGTTAAGTAACTTCACATGCAGACGCATTACGTCGAGTGCCTCAGCAGCCCTTCAAACGTACATTGCCCCAACCACTATTTCATGCTTCAAAAATGAACATCGTTATTAGTGATAACCTGTTTCTTTGTGTGGTAATGAGTGCAGTAGTTCATCATTTTATTGGGGCATGTTTTCATATTCCCTGACTTCACAGGATTATGCATGGTAATGTTCAGTGTATAAAGGAAAAATAGATAGGAACTGATTACAGAGTGATTTTATGTAAGGTTGGAGCAGATTTATGACAGTATTGAAGATAAATTAGAATGACAATGAGGAAATTGCTGAGTTTGTGTGTTTAAGAAGTATTAGAATGAATAGGCTTTCTAAGAAGATATCTGAGGTGTTTTTATAAGAATCTGCTTGAATCTTTAAATGCATTCAAGCAAGAAACAAGCTGCAGGAATCTGTGTTAGTAAGATTCAGGAGTCATCTTTTTCTCCAATGTGTTATAGAGTCACACTATAGGAGAAAAGTTTAGGAGGCCACCTCTCTGCCTGCAAATATTATAATAGCATTCTGGTTCATGGATAAGGAATTGGTCACCTGTTCACATCATACATCACTCCTAAAGAAGCTGATAGCGAAGGTCCAGACTGAGTAACAAAAATGGCACCAAAATCAAGAGAGCTGAATTAAAGGGAGAGGCTAGAGGCTTTTCATTTGCCTGTCTTGGAAGATAGAAGAGAGAGGGGTGAGATCATATTAGCCTTTAAGTTCTTAAGACATACTGATGACTGACTGTGGGCAATTCTTTGAGTGATGTAGGGATAAAGCAACCTCTGAAGGACATTACATGAAATTAAATAGGAAACTTGATGAAAAAGATGAAAGAAATTACTTTCATAGTTTAGGAGTGGTAGTTGAATGGAATAAAATGACTTAAAACATGGTTAGTGCTCACAGCATTCAGAAATCAGAGAAGATCTATGATAATATTTTTTTAAGAGATGGGGCCGCAAGAATGTAATACTGCATCCATATACAGTATAATTAGGTAATTTCACACACACACACACACAGAGAAGCAGTTTCTGGGGCTGCTTTGTGGACTCTAAACATGATGATCAAGGCAAGGCATTGGGACAGACAGACAGATGGGGACATTGTAACAGAAGCCTATGGGATTGAGCAAAGCTATTGACAGAATGATATGCACTGTTGAAGTTTAACCCAGCTCCTCATCTGTAAACACTATCATACACGTACAACATAAATGGTAACTTTCATTTAAGAGCCAGTCTGTTGACAGTAGTTTACTAAAGAAAGTGCATTACCAAGATTATTCAATATTTCAAGTACATTGGAAATTCTTAGCTGGTAACTGCATTGTATGACTTTTTAAGTATATGTGTATTAACTTGCAAATACACCATTACCTCATTAGAAAAATGTTTGAAACTATTTTCGTACATAGGGTGCCTGACTGCCTCAACCACATGGAAGTTTAAGCTCCCTATCCACATCCAGGCAACACAGATCTTTCTATGGTTTACCCTGGATGCTTCACATGCCTTGGTTCAGTCCATTGAAGGGACATAGACCCTAGCATACCACACTGCTTCAGTTCACTCTATCCCTTGCACACCTTTCACCCTCCTGCATGTTCAGGCCCCAATTGCTCAAAATCTTTTTCACTGCATCCTTCCATCTCCAATTTGGTCTCCTACTTCTCCTTGTTCCCTCCACTTCTGACACATTTATCCTCTATGTCAACCTTTCCTCACTCATTCTCTCTATATGTCCAGACCATTTCAGCTCTCTTTTGTCTCTCTACCTCACTCTTTTTATTACCACACATCTCTCTTACCCCATGTTGTCCTCAAACGTTTAATTTCCAACACATTCACCCTCCTCCATACAGCTTTATCTATAACCCATGTCTTGCATCCATATGATATTGTTGGGACTACTATTCCTTCAGACATACCCATTTTTGCTCTCTCAGATTGCATTTTCTCTTTTCACACATTCTTCAGTGCTCCCAGAACTTCACCTCCTCCCCCACCCCGTGACTTGCTTCCCTTGCCATGTCCACTCCCAGATATTTAAAACCTCACACCCCAACTAACCTGTCCCTGAACCCTGCTGAACCTAATAATCTTGCTTTTATTCACATACACTCTCAACTTTCTCCTTTCACTTGCTCTTGTATTGTATGAAGCCTTTTTAAATGAACTTACAGGATGTGTGCACTTAATTTACCTAACATATTCTGAATATAGCCACACTCTCATCACTTTAGTCTTTATCATATAACACTTTTGCACACCTTATTAATAACATTATGCCCCTTCCCAACTCATGGGGTTACTTGTGACCTGGCACAGAAGAGCTGTGACTTTTTTTCTTTAGATAGATTTTTCAACAACCAATTGAATATTTTGTATGAAACCAACTACATTCTATGTAAAATTGGTTGCTCTCACATAAAACCAGAGAAAAACAAAATACAAAAGAAAAAGAAATAATATTGGTGATGTGGTCGTCTTAGTTTTCAATAACTTTCAGTACAATCTTGTGTTTTTGCTAACAAAAAACAAGTAAGCACAATGTTGTGTTTAAGCTTTATATTGATGAAATTTGGAACTGGATATGAGTAACATTAAGGCTGATAAAATGAAAGAAACAGAATGGTGAAAAATTTTCAAAGTTTTTTCATGTTCTTTTTAGGGTTTGCTTTTACTTACTTTATAATTTTCACTTTTTCACATTCCAATAGTCAGTATATGTACCTAAGTATTATAATTCCGTTAGCATGTACAGTTTGGCTGTAAGCAATTTTAGAAAAATAAATCCATCCTTGCGTACTTATCTAGCGTGCTGTTATTCTACGTACTGGAAGTATACAATAATATAATCTTTATAATATTTTACCAAAACAATAAAACTGTATTTTTTAACAAACTTACTCTCTCTTTTGATGTTATAGGCTTGTGGGAGTTGCACAGTGTGTATTAGGTTGGGCAGAGGTGATGATTTAGGGAGGAACAGAGGTTGCACCATTTGCAGTTGCGGAACACTACTTGGCCATGACTGGGGAGGAGAAACAGCAAAGGGAAAGTCTTGTTCCAGAGTGTTGCCTGTCTGTCTGTGCCTCCATCTCTAGGCAAAGCAATGGACATGAGCATATAACTACTGCCACCAGACTCAGGGTCATCAATGTCATCCTCAGAGTTGGATTTATCATCATCCAAAGCAATGACCAGGAGCTGGCCATATGCATGCATATAGCAGGGCATTGTTACTGGATTGAAAAAAATGTGGTGTGTCATGTTATAAAAGCCTACATATCCTGAAATATAACGATACACACTTTTTTAACAATACTTTTTAACTTTTCACATTATTTTTACAGAGGAATCAGATGTTTATCATATATACAAGGGCATTTATTGTGAAACACATCAGTTCACATACTAATGATGGTTAGAAGTTAAAGTAGTAACATACTGTAAGATACACCAATGAACTCTTTACAGTTTTCAGGTCAGTATTATTCCACAACAGATATCAAGAGTGTTTAAGGAGGATTCAGTAAATTTTTTAAAGAAATGGTGCACAGTGCCTTCTACTGTGATTGCTGGGAGGTAACTGATGTACTTATGGTGCAGACTCCATAGAGTTGCCATATATGTCAATAAGTTGGATTACCATGGGAGAGCAAGCATCAGGGAATGACTTAAGAATTTATATATATAAATTGGAATTCTAAATTTCATTTAAATGATGACTTGCATCAGGTACCAACTGGATGATACTAGACACTGACATGACAGTTGCATCATGGTGTGCGAGGATGTTGATAACTCGTTAATGGAAAATTAACTTGTCTCTTTTTAATTGGTCAGTATTCTGAAAACTTGTCCTCCTGATTTCATTTTTCTTCTGTTTAATATTCCCTAGTGTTAAGGGCATTATTTTCCCTGATGACTGATATTCTTTTCTCCCAAGTAATTCTGAACAATCATTTTTCTGATCAGATTCCTTTTTATATTAAGTTCTGTATCCTTTAGCTTTTTATTTCACCCACTTTCAAAGGGATGGACCAAATGCACACATTTTCAGCTGATGTGTATGGATCTTCACCTTACGTGTACTGTAAAAATGATGTCACCCGTGACTTCAGTGTTTTTTAAATTATTTCAATGTTTTTTAGATAATTCAATCTGTAGACTTGGTTGATTCAGGTGAGAATGAAGTTACTGTACATCTTTCTGTCCACACACAACTTTCTTCCAGTGCATATCATTAGCAAAGATTCACTTTGCATGAGGTTGCAAGGTAAACCATTCTCAATTATGCACATTGTATGGATGTAGTGTTGGGTAGAAGGGGAACAGTAACTTCATTCTGATGAGGAACCAGCCCTCGCCATTCATCAGTTCACCTCCTGAATGTCTCCATCTCTCTAGGTATTCCTTTTTCCTTTATACCATTTTTCATAGGTCTTCATATAATCTTTTCTTCTATCTTATTTTTTACATTGCAAATATGATCATAACAGGCTTACAATTGTTTTATTGAGTTTCTGTTTGTTGTGATGCCTTCAGATTTTTTGATAAGGAGCTCATACTGTTACAACTACCTAAGGCATTGTGAAAATTTGAGAATTAATGTGCAGATGTATATATGAATGTTCTGATTTGATCAAGGAAAAACAATGGTGTAACAAAATGATATACCTTTGCAGAGGCTTGGATGAAAAATTTACCAAGGGATTTTGTCATGCGTCTCCTGACTATTTACAAGGCTGTGGTTGTTCAGATACTCAACAATGCCAAACAGTCATCATCTGAGGTTAGTGTGTACAGACATCTCATATGTTTATGGGTGTCATGGAGTTGGAGTTGTGTGCTGAAAAAGGACTAGTGACTGGGAATATCTGGTTTAAGAGGGTCATACACAAATATTCATATATGAGTAGGAGAGATGGTCATTGGGCATTATTTGATTCCATATTAATTGATGGGCATGTAAGAGAAGAGATTTTTGGATGTAAATGTACTGAGAGGAGCAGGTAGTGAGATGTTTGATCACTATCTTGTGAAGGACTTTGGAAAAGAGGAAACAATGTCGGTGAGAAGAGCGTGGTAAGAGTAAGTGAGCTTGGAAAGGAGACTTGTATGAAGAAATATCAGGAGAGATGGAATGAAGAATGGCAAAAAGGAGAGAATAAGTGAAGCAAAGAGAGTGGGTGAGGATTGGGAAGTATTTTAGGAAGCAGTGCCGGCATGTGTGAGGGATGCATGTGGTATGCAAAAGGTAGGAACGCGTGTATGATGACATAATGTAAAGGTAATGGGAAGGTGTGTGTTCAAACTATTCAAACTGCAGAGGTATAAGTTGGTTGAGTGTACTTGGTAAGTTGTATGTGAGGGTATTGATTGAGCGGGTGAAGGCATTTAAAGAGCATCAGACTGGTGAGGAGCAGTGTGTTTTCATTAGTGGTCTACGATGTGTGGCTCATTTGTTTTAAAGAATGTGTGTGAAAAATATTTAGAGAATCATTTTTTATGTAGCATTTGTAGATCTGGAGAAAGCATATATGGATGACAGTGATGCCTTGTGGGAAGGTCTTAAGAATATACAATATGGAAAAAACTGCAAGAAGCATTGAGAAGTTTTTATCAAGGGTGTAGGGCATGCATACAAGTAGGAAGAAAGGAGAATAAATGGTTCTGTGTGAAGGCAGATATGTAGCAAGGGTGTGTGATGTCACCTTGGTTGTTCAGTTTGTTTTTGGATAGGATGGAGGGAGGTAAACGTGAAAGTCTTGGAGAGAGCAGGCAAATATGCAGTCTGCTGGGGATGAAAGGGCCTGGGAAGTGAGTCAAATGTTTGATGATACACCACTGGAGGCAGATTTGAGTGAGAAACTGCAGAAGTTGGTGACTGAGTTTGGAAGTGTGTGTGAATCGAGGGAGTTGAGAGTAAATGTGAATAAAAGGAAGATTAATATGTTCAGCAGGGTTGAGGGACAAGTTTGTTAGGGGTATTAGTTTGAGTGGAGAAAACTTGGAGGAAGTGATGTGGAAGTGAGGCAAAGGGTGGGTGAGGGGGCAAAGGTTCTTGGAGTGCTGAAGAATGTGTGGAAAGAGAGAACATTATCTGGGAGGCCAAAAATGGTTATGCTTGAGGGTATAATATTTTCAACAATATTTTATAGATGGGAAGCATGGGTTATAGATAAAGCTGTGAGGATGATGATGGATGTTTTGGAAATGAAATGTTTGAGGACAGTATGTGGTGTGAGGCAGTTTGATTGAGTAAGTAATGAGAGGGAAAGAGATATGTGGTAATAAAAAGACTGTTGTTGAAGAGAACTGAAGAGGTTGTGCTGAAACTGTTTGGACGTAAGGAGAGAATGAATGAGGAAAGGTTGATAAAGAGGATATATGCGTAAAAAGTGGAGGAAGCAAAGAGAATGGAGAGACCAAATTGGAGATGGAAGGATGGAGTGAAAATGATTTTGAGCAATTGGGGCCTGAACATGCAGGAGGGTAAAAGGCATGCACAAAATAGAATATTGGGGTTGATGAACTGTCATTGGCAGAACCATGTGAACAAGGGTATGTGAAGCATCTGGGGTAAAGCATGGAAAGGTCTGTGGGGCCTAGTTGTGGATAGAAAACTGTAGTTTTGGTGCATTACAAATGCCAGCAAGAGAAGGGATGAGAGTGGATGTGGCCTTTCTTTGTCTGTTCCTGGCACTCCCTTGCTAAGATGGGAAAGGAATAGTATGAACAAAAAATCCATTTGTCATTATTACTTTTATTGTATTTCTATTTAATGGAGTGGATCAGGTGTTTACAACCTCTGTTTACTCATTTTCATCGTCAACCTATCTTATGTCTTAAAATGAAGCACCCATCTGTTTAACTGATGCCCATTCCCTCCAGGAACTCCCATAAAGGAGGTGGCCATAGCATAAGTCTCCACTTATCTGTCCTTACATGCCTCCCATTTATACACCATTCCATTTATCCTGCCCTCCTCCAATACTTTTCCACTTTATTTCCCCATGTTGCAGGTGGTCTCCCTCTTATGCCAACCCCTTTAATCAAACTATCATACACTCTTCTTGTAAACTCCCCATCTTGCATTCTTTCCAAATGCCCAAATCACCTAAATGTATCAAGTTTCACCCAGTCTACCTCTACCTTTACATTCCCTGCCCTACCAAATCTCTCATACACCCTGTCATTACTTTGTTAATTTCATCTAGTAATACCACATGTCTCTCTCAAATAAGTGATTTCCAAAGCCTGGAATCTTGACCTCTATGATTGTTTTTGATACACAGAAGTGAAACGTTTTCATGCAAATATAAACACTTCTTACTTCACTGTGCAGTGTAGGTTTGCTTGTCAAGTGATACTAAAGTCTCCATTCTTATATCTTGTTGACTTAGAACACTTCCACCACACTTAGTACCAAGTCTTTCAGCGTCATCTTAAAAATATATCTAGCTCTGATCATGTAATCTGTGTATGTATCCATCCCTTCTACCTCCTCTGCATGTACCTCTCATTATTTCTCCATCCCTAAATTTGGTGGCGTGGATCAGGTACGTACAAAGAACCTGCAGAACATCTCTCATACTCCTTGGTTTTTTCTTTACATCCTTAACCCTTGTCCAGTTTTTTATATGCCACATGTTGTATGTGACATTATCTTCCAAAAAACTTTCATCCTTATGTGTTACTGATTTCTTCACACCACATCCTTCTCACAACTTCATTTTATTTTTTGCTGTCATATATGAGATATATTTAGCATTTCAAAAGGCATCTTAAGGCACAAATTCATGTTCAAACAGAAAAAGAAGTCCATCCATGTACTTCAAAAGATTTTTCTCGACGAGTCTTGCTTCTCAACAAAGTCTCTCATACACTGTTCCATTGTATTGCATTTCATTAAACCGGGATTTTATTACTTACTTGACTCCCCACCCGAGAAACTCCATCCCAAGGGCTCCTGCAATGCTCAGGAAGCTGGCTAATCCACTGGGTAGGATCATAGTTCAAGAAGTGTGGTGATGTGTGTATATTTGATGAGGTGAGTGGAGGATAACTAAGGATTAAGAGTTCTGTGTTGTCTGTATGGAAGTTGCATCTTGGGCAAGAAGGGTCTTATTATATATTTAACTGGTATTTGTAATACTGTAGAGATGGTTTATGTCTGAAATGAAGAGATTTAAGTATAATTTATACATACATTGGGAGTGTAGTTTCAGTTGGATGTATGTCTGGTGGAGTTTAAGACTGGGTTGGGAGGGTATTTGTTTAGTGTTCTGCCCCAAAGGACCCTGCTTCTTCCTGCTCCTGCAGGAACATATACTTTGGATTTTATGTAACTATTAATGTTTTATTTCTTCTCTATCACACTTGTTTCTTGTGTTAGCATAGTAGCTCAAGACATTCGAAGAAAGGCCTCATTCTCTCATCCATTCTTTATTTTTCATATTTAATGCACAAAAACCACAGCCCTCTATCTACAAATAGGCCCCACAGACCTTTCCTTGGTGTCCCCCAGCTGCCTCATATGCTTCTGCAGTATCATATCCTTTGGATTTTATTCATGTGTAATGCACCAAAACCACAACCAGGCCCCACAAATCTTTCCATGGTTTCCTCTGGCTACTTCATATACTCCTGCAGGAACTTATCCTTTGGATTTTATCATACCTATTAATTTTTTATTTCACTTCTTTCATACTTTGTTTCCTTTGTTAGCAAGGTAGCACAAAGAACAGACAAAGAAAGGCCCTATATACTCACATCCATTCCTTATCTGTCATGTATAATGCTCTGAAACCACAGCCCCCTATCCACAATTAAGTCCCACAGACCTTTTCATGGTTTTCCCCAGCCTCCTTGTGCCCTGGTTCAGCCCACTGACAGCATGTTGCCCCTTGTATACCACCATACACCATGTTTTCCTCAGATATTTCATTTCCAACACTTCCAGCTTCCTATGCATATCTTCATCTATAGCCCATGCCTCACATCCTTTCAAACATATTCATTTTCTCACTCGGATTATAGTCTCTTTTTCCACACTTTCCTCAGAGTTCAAAGAACCTTCGCCCCCTCACACATCCTATGACTTGTTTCCCTTTCCATTGTTCCTTTTGCTGCATTGTCCACTTCCATATATTTACAACACTTCACTTACTCCATATTTTGTCCATTCAGAGTCACACCTCAACTAACCTGTCCCTCTTCCCTGCTAAACCTAACTTTTGGAGTTTCTTGCATGAATCTACCACCAATGTTTTGTCATTAGTAAACAGCTACTGACTCACTTACCAGTCCCCTCAACCCTACATGCATCATAACACACCTGTTAATAATTACTAAAACACCCTAATTCACAAGTGTAAGGGAAAATTTAGTTAATGCTCTTAAATATCAAAACAAGCAGTATACTGTAATTCCTACTGTGTATGCCCTTAAATATCAAAACAAGCAATATACTGTAATTCCTGCCACACATCCTAGTACAGACTAGCAGCTTTGCTTATTTTCTGGTGGTAAAAGTTCACTTAAGGGAGCATCAACTGGTTACACATGGCCTTCCGGTCAATTTGGCCTGTGTGTGCACAGAGATCTGGATGTGTGGCAGTCCTTGCTTAACGACGACCTACATTCCCCAGGTCAGGTCAGCCTGTGCATGCTCTATTCATATGCAGGGTGATGCGCACAGTGTACATTTTTAGTACAGTTCATTGTTTCCATCCACACACTGGTAAGATTTTCTGTAGGCACATGCTGGCACTTGGCCCCAACTATTGTCCTACCATCACTCTTGCTTTGTCCCTACTGTTGTTCGATCCCAACTGTTGCCTGGGAGGTGTTATGCCTTCCAGACTGGGCAGACTGTCTTTATGGTGGCCAAATTCTCTCTGACCCCCTCGTTTCTGTTCTGCATAATGTAGGATGCTATTTATTAAAATACCAAGGCAATTATTTCAGTTTCCTAGGTTAATTGCTTCACCAATTCACTTTTTCATTTTTCCACACAATACATTTTCTTTTTCAAATTTCTTGTCACTTTCATTTTTATTCTCTACAAACTAAACAGTTTTACCAGAGTATCCTTAATCAGTAATCTCTCGATGCGTGAGTGAGGCTTGATGACCACGTGCTCTGATGGTTCACAATCCTGGTGAAAAAGGCCCCACTAGGGTCAGCCTAATGTTTACACAGTGTGTGCACACACAAGCTCCTTATCTCCTGGCTTGTTCCATCCTGTTACATATATATACTTATTTTTTAAACCATTCCTAGTTCCATGGGATGGATCAAATAAGTACAGCATTGGAAATCACTTGTACATATCCCTTTCCCTATGCCCGTCGTATTAAACTGAAGCATGGACTTCCTCTTTATATAACTGCTTCTTACGTTTTCACTTTGCACATTAAGTTCATTTGTCAAGAGACCAAGTTTTCCATTCACACGTAAATGAATTGCTTTAATTGCATCCAAATCCAAGTTATTCCTTTATCATTTTCACATGAAGCATCCCTATTCATAGTTAGTTCTGTAACTTTATCTCTTCTGCAGTTTAACTCTCTTCCTTTTATCTTTGCATGTATTACTATATGTGTTCTTAATCAGCCTGTCATATGCCATGCATTCTTTATAGACATACCATCCTAAAAGACTTTTTTCCATGTGCTTTTACATTGGTTAACACGACATATATCCAAACCATCATCCATGTGCTTTTACATTGAATTTTTAATATGACATATCCAACCCCTCTATCCTCTTGATTCCAACTATGCTGTGCAAGTTATCCATTCCAGCAGATTCTATTTTTTTTAAACCATCCTAGCATATATAAGTTTGGCTTTTACCCTCTCTGTTTTAGAAGTTTGTGTTACTTTTCTTTCATACTATTCGCCATTTCCCCCACGTTAGCGAGGTAGCGTTAAGAACAGAAGACTGGACCTTTGAGGGAATATCCTCACCTGGCCCCCTTCTCTGTTCCTTCTTTTGGAAGTTATTTGTAATGATTTTGAATTCATATTTTAAAATGATTAAAACTAGAACTACAAAATGAAGTAGTATGTGTTTGAGTAAATATCCTAAAAATGTATGTCTCCATTTCTTCTAGATATTAATTTCCAAATTCTCTTAAAAAATGAGGCCCCCTAAAGTGCATGATATTCTCAACTTACCATTATATTTAAACTTCCCCAGTAAAGTATGTGTGACTGATTTACGTAAAATGTGGTTTGAGCTTTTACAGCATAGAATTAGAAGAAGCATGTTCTTAAACTGAAGTCTCAGTTGAAACTTTTGCTTTACCTATATTATCCACAGATGGATAGACGAGTGCTGACTTCATCCTTAAAGATGCTTGCTCTCATCCATGGAGAAAACTTTAAGGATGGAATGAAGGCAGCCAGACTATCCTATGAGGATTTTTATATCCCTGCAATTGCTGAAAAGATCGACATTCGCAGTGATTATCTGAACTGGATCAACAGCAAAATTAGACCACATATGAGAAGAGATGTAAGTGAATAAAGAATTGTATCATATTCCATCTTTACTTTCCACATTGGATGTGTTTGATCTAAAAAATTGTTTCCTTTGATTTGTTTAATATATCCAGGCAGATAACTGGAACTTTTTTCAAATAGTGATACAAACTTTAGATTATGCAAAAGTGTTCTTTATGTCACTTTTTCTCTCTTCTTCTTGTCTTGCAAGCATGAGGTATTCCTTGGGAATATTGGGTTTAGAACCTTTTCTTTTTTGCCCTCATATAAGTGGTGTGTAAGCTCTGCATTGCTCATCCTTTTTGGTATGTGCTCACATAAGCAAAACCTGTGCACAATTAACAAGGTTCACTTTCAGCTAATCAGCACAAGATGTGCATAGTGAATATGCAGTTCCAGGGTACTCATTGTTTTGTGATAGAAGAAATTAAGTAGGCGGTGGGAGGATCTTGCTCTTCGATAAAGCTAATCTTAATCATGTAATGAAAAACGTTGCAGCCATTGATAATATTAACTTCATTTTTGTAGAAATTAATGATATGCCGCATAAGAAAATAACAATATGACTAGTTTATGAAACCCCCACACAGACACAAGAGGTTGATGAAAGATTATGTGATCCAGTAGCAGATACTTGTAATGAGCATGATTCTATCATATTAGGAGATTTAAACATACTAGTATCTAAGTTGTGGGAATTCCTTTCAAGCAGCTTATGGCATAGCCACTACTTAAATTTGTTTGTTAGTGCCCTAATCCAGTCTATTGAGAAACCTATTGGTGGCAAGAATATATTAGATTTAGATCTAACTACAATTTTCCTAATGTACTTTAGACAGCATAGGCAATTGAGGACCTAATCAAGACCATTTCATAAACACTATAAATATATATAAGTGAGTTTGGAAAGGAGACTTGTGTGAAGAAGCACCAGGAAAGAATGAGTGTAGAATAGTAGAAAGGTGAAAGCAAATGAAGTGGGGGGGAGTGGGTTAAGAATGGGATGTATTTAGGGAAGCAGTGATGGCATGTGCAAGAGATGCATGTGGCATGCAAAAGGTGGGATGTGGGCAGATTAGAAAGAGTAGTGAGTAGTGGGATGAAGAAGTAAAGTTGTTAGTGAAAGAGAAAAGAGGCATTTGGATGGTACCTACAAGGATGGAGTGCAAATGAATGGGAGAAGTATAAGAGAAAGCGGCAGGAGGTCAACAGGAAGGTGCATACACCATTTTACGCATTCATCTACCATTGTTCTCTCTCCAGTACTCTTTCTTTTTATTTCCCCATGTCACAGGTGGTCTTTCTTTCACACCAGTCCTTTTATTTGTACTATCATACACTCTCCCTGCAAACTCCCCATCATGTATTCTTTCCACATGCCCAAACCACGTCAGAGTATTACATTGTACCCACTCTACCACTTTACAATTCATTCCCTTCATATTCTCTGCCATACCATATCTCCCATGCACCCGCCACATTTCATGAAGTCATACCACATGCTCCTCTGAAATAGTTCGTTTCCATAGCCTGGATTCTTGTCCTCTGTGACTCATTTCATGTCCATTTTTCAGCCGCATAAGTCAGGGTTGGGAGGACTATGCTGTTCCTTGATCCTTTCTTTGTCTCCATACTTAAACCTTTACCTTTTTTTTATTCTATTAATGGATCCAATTACTCTTCTACCTTGTACTGCTCTCTCTCTTGTCCCTCCTTCCATATCACCATACTTACTCAAAATAGCTTCTAGATACTTGAATTATTTAACTTTTTCTGGTCTTTCCACTGGCATATCTGTAACATAGTTTAGTACACTTTTTCATTCTTTCTAAAGGATTTTGCAAAATCTATTTTCTCTGCATCTCCTTTTACTTTTACTGGCATTTACCTTCACTCACCTGTGGTTACACACAGCATACGCACATCATAAAACACACTCGCAACCTTCTGTATCTCCTCTTTACTCCCTGCAAACAACATAGTATCATCCGCAAACAGGCTCCTCACTAGCCACCATCATGTTCCATATCTGCATCCCCTTTCTGTAGTTTTGCTTTCACCTCTTTTATCATTCTAATCATATTTATATTTTATTTTTATTTTTATTTATATTTTATTTTTATTTTGCTTTGTTGCTGTCTCCCGTGTTAGCAAGGTAGCGCAAGGAAACAGACGAAAAAATGGCCCAACCCACCCACATACACATGTATATACATACACGTCCACACACGCA
>JAUUDZ010268303.1:0-16871 GCA_032361705.1 Panulirus versicolor | reverse complement strand
ACACGCAGGGAATACTTGGGAAGTATTCTTTCGCCCCTATCCCCAGTATATATATATATATATATATATATATATATATATATATGAAATATCCAATGAAGCAAACAAAGAAACATACTTTTGCTGTCAATCCATGGCCAGTTAATCAGCTGAGAGCACTCATTCTCTGACTCAACATTCTGGTCAAATGTGATGACTAGAACCTCTCCAGTAGGGTCCAAAATGGCAGTGATAACTTCGGGGGCTGTAGCCTTAATGGTGAGTGACACTCCAGGCAGGTTCAATGGCACACTAAAAAAAAGAGGGATGAATATATCAAGGTAGGTTAAGACAAAGATAATGGGTAGTAATGCTTTGGTTTTGAGTTAGATATAGGTAGTGCTGTCTGTGAATTGTAGTTGTTTGTGATATTAATAGTATATGGAAGCTATGGCTGGTGTTATCAAATTTTACGTCTATTGTTTTATTTATATTTGTAGTTTTCACATATGTTTATGCTAATTAAGTGGCTGGTGTGATGCACAAGAGTCCTGCAGCTAATGCGATTATAAAATGAGAGGTGTGACTCCTGCAGCTAATGTGGTTATGAAATGAGAGGTGTTAGTAACTTTCTGACTAACTTAAATGTATTGGCTTTTTGTGATTGATGTTGAAACTGTTATATTTGGCAGTGAAATATGTGAGGATGATAGTGGTTAATATTGTTGGTAACTGTATTTGGTGGCTTTGATGGTTAGTTACCAAGTGTTTGATGTTACTTGAAGAAGTTGTTGACTTGGTATTTCTGGCAGATGTATTGATATACTGCATTGTTAATTCACTGTAACCTTGGCAGCTGATAAGTTTTTCTGTGGTTATGGAACAAGTCACTTATTGTTCTTCACCAGTGACAACTTTCTCTTATAATAGCAAAGCAGCTACTCAATTTATATACAGGGTGACTTGTAAGTCACATGAAATTTATAAAGGTATTCAGAAGACAATTACTTTTAAAAAAAGGCTCTTTCTTCTGGAACATACCTCCAGAAACATACAATCTCTCCTTATCATGCACAACACTTAACTCACACAGCTCATTCTTTGTAACTTTAGATTTTCCTGTGGTGAGCACTATGTCCTCACCCTGCCTTTTGGCAAAATGTTAAGAGCAATTGATACTAGCGGATAGGAACATTTAGGCAGGAGCATTAGGTAGAAACATTAGATAGAAGTAGTAGGGATGAATATTAAGTAGGAGCATTGGGTAGAAGAAGTTAGTTGGAACATTGCGTAGGAACCTCTGCAAATACTGTGCTAGACTTGCACTCTGCCAGTGACCTGTTAAAGGTGAGGCACTAAATGCTAAGAAGCAGAACTGGAGTTCACTTGCTATGGAGACTCCACTGCCGTGGCCACCCTTTGAGGGAGTTTCAGAGGGAAACAGGCATCAGGGATATTGATAGATTAGATAGACAGACATACCTCCATATAAGCCTGTGCATAACGGAGGTTAGCAGCAGAGTAATTTTTGCAAGCCCTGGCCTGGTGTTTTTAGGCACAGTAACTATCACATGTCCATCCTCTTTCAGGGCTGTGGGCAGTTCCTGTACATAGCGTGAAGAGAGACTCTTCTTTCCCTCTCTCTTAACCATGCTGATACCATCATTCCCTCCTGTTAAATTTCATCACTATTTTCATTTCATCAAGTGTATGAAAATGTGGAGTAATAGTAGTACTTTAAAGAAGGTCAGGTGAAAGTAACGTGATGATTCTTTACTGAGTAGTTGAAATAAAATCTGTATCAATATTCATTAATGTTATCATGATCACCAAAAGATTTCCTTAAATGTGTGTAATCACAGGCAAAGGTCACTTACTTTTAAACTTACTTGACATCATAGTAAATGTTATCAAAGTACATTTGATATATTTAGAGTATTGAAGGTTTCTGAAACCACTGAATAAAGATCATAACCAATATGCCTATGTGTAAGAAACAACCAGCAAGGATCAATGTATCTACATCTTAGAGAAAACACACTTCTGATACCTTTGTGCATCTTACCAAATTTCATAAAGAGGGAATTTTTCATACCTGTGGAAGATGGGAGTTTCTGATAGACAAGTACACACGTAGCAGCTTTTAGTGATATGACGTTTTTAACTGTAAGTTTCACCTGGAAAAGTGAAAATGTTGTCACATGCAAAGGTTCTTATGGAATGACAATTTTCTAAATGTAGCTTTACTTAAATTCTATTGATTTTGTACATTCACTAGTACTGTGCATTTCTTTATATGTATTCTTACATAATCTACAAAACACATAGATATTAAGGGACTAGATGGATGAAATTAAGTTAAAAAGATGTATTATACAATTATGGAGGATTATCATTATATTACAATAGCTTTCAATGAATTATAATTCCTACTGATATTTTCTTACAGTTCCAAAACCTTCACAAATATCAGTCAGCTAAGAATTTTATGAAGAGCTAACCCCACTATACTGTTATCCTGTGAACACACATGCATTCTCATGAATGTGTTCATCAGGATGAAACATGCAGTCTCATGACAGCCCACCTATTGAGCATTAGTGCAAATTTTACGACAACATCCTACAAAGTATAACACAAAGTGTGTTCCAAAACATTTAAATCATTACCCTTACCTCACTGTCATATCTGGTCTCAACCTCTTTCTTGTCTGCCTCAAGCTGTACTGCTCTGGAGTCCACCACTTCCACAGTTTCAATTGTCTCTAGTATAAGCTGCAGGATGACATACAGCAGCTTCAGTCATATAATTCTTAATAATGAATCAGTAAGTACCTGTACATACACAACACAACTGCACAAATATGAAAAGACTAACATAAACAAACACACACATTGTGCAACAAACCAAAATGAATATACAGTGATTATGTTTAAGGATCAAGCAGGATGGCACAGGGAACAATAAAACACACACTTCTCACTGATGGTAAAGCACTGATGATGGATGATTTCATTTGTAAAGAAATAATCAGGTGACAGGAGCCATGGTGACAAATTTTTAGTGAGTACACTGAAAAATTTCTAACACCAACATGTCAGTGAACACGCAAAGATGAAAGGGACTGATACACCATCATTCTCAAACCTTATCTTCACATATATTAGCATGAGTATCAAGAATACTAAATATGATATATCCATTTGAAATATGATGTAAGTGATAAACAAGGAAGTTTAAAGAGAAGAGGTAAGATGTGACCAAGAGAGGAAATGTGAATGTAGAAACAGTTTCTGAGGTAATATAGATTGGGAAATGGAGTTCAGTAGCCAAGAACCAGGGAATTTTGATGAAAGATTGTATGAAACTTGCAAGGAAGGAGTAGGAACATAGTAGGCAGTAGTTAGTAGGCAGCTAACAACCAGGGAGGTATATTACCAGTACTACCCCCCTGGGTATCAGGAGGGTAGGTGATGGCTGCATAGTGAGCTAGCACTTTCATGGTTGTCAGGTTGCACTCCTCTGACCCAGGTAGCTGTCTTTTCTTTCTGTCTTACCCACACATTGACTACTGGCATTCTGTCCACAAACATATAACCTCTCCTTGTCATACATAACACTTGACAACACTTAACTCACACAGCTCATTCTTCATAATTTTAGATTTTCTATGTGCTATCCCTGCCTTTGGGCAAAGTGATAGCAGTCAACAGAATTAGTTGGTAGGAACATTTAGGTAGTAGCATTTGGTAGAAATAGTAGGTGGGAACATTAGGCAGGAGCATTAGGTAGAAGTAGTCAGTAAGAACATTAAGGTAGGAGCCTCTGCAAACACTGCACTAGACTTCCCTTCTGCCAGTGGCCTGTTAAGGGTGAGGCACTAAAGGCTGAGAAACAGCACTGGAGTTCTTTAGTTATGGAGACTTTATGGTGTGGCCATCTGCTTGAGGAATTTTCAAAGCAGAACAGGCATCAGAGATATTGATAGATAGATAGAGTAGGAACATGGATACCTCTAGCCTGAACTGTTAAGTTTTCTCGTCTTCCTACACTACTTCTTGAAAATACCCCATCCTAGGATGAATAGTACTTGCCAGTAATTGTATGATGTTGCATTCAAATCTAGATTTACAGTTAACCCATTCCTTCCACGGTGGTCACTTGAATTTTTGTTGTTGCAAATGCTTATCTAGAATTGATATTTAGTCATACATAGCTAAAAAACAAAAATGCTAACACAAATAAAAAGTAGCAGGCTGAGAAAGGGAACACAATTTAAGTCACTGCCATATTGTAATACTGATGCCAGTGCTGGCCACTTAGTTATCTAAATGCATTTGTGTAATGATAAACACACAAATATCAAACCATTATTTCCTGAAATTATGCCAATAATTAAAATGAAAACAACACAAGCTATTCAAGTCACAAACAATGCACAGTTAGTCAGTGTGAGAAAAAGAATGACAGTGGTAGCTGGTTGCTTGGTACCATCTCACCTTCATGCCATGACTTCTTTAGCTTGAGTAGGTTATTGATTGTTTGTTAAGAGCTATGATCGATTTTCTGAAGGCTTCATATGATTTTTGTTGACTGCTTCATGGGGAGATTAAACATAGTTTAACCCCTCCCAACGAGCAAGTACTCACTATTTCATGCTCATAAAGCTTTGTCCATCAGAGAAAATTGACAGTATTCCTTTATTGAGGTTTACATAATGGAAACAGTTCATAGTACACAATGTGAAGTACTGCTAGGAGTGCATAGCTCAAAATGACACACATTCACGGTGTTCAGAACAATGTTCTTGCAAATAATTTTTTCTACAACTGTATATTACTTTGAATGCAAAAGAGTAGAAGAGGGTTGAAATATATAGAATAGTATATTGGTCAAGGTAGTTCCAATTAAACACTTAATACAGTAGTCCAAAAATAAATGTTTTACTTTGGGACAACTTCTGGTAGCTACAGCAGTTGGTTATAATCAATCTTGTTTTTTATTAAGAACCCAATTTGGCCATAAAGAAAAACATTCATTCCCTATAAAGTTATGACGTGGGTAGATGTGGTGGATATCAAGTGCCAGAGGACAGTATGCAGCATAAGGAAGGTTGATTGTGTAAGGAATAACAGTTTACAAAAGATGTATGTTGGTATATGGAGTTTGCTTGAGAGCAGATGGAGGTAGGCTGAAATGGTTTGAACAGATGGAGAGGATGAGTGAATGAAGCCTTACTGTGAGGATATATGTTGGAAGTGAGGGAGCAAGGGGAAGGAAAAAAAAATAGATGGAGTGAAGGATGCTTTGAATATTCACAACGGTGAGAGGTATCCATAGGATAGAGAGAATTGGAATGATGTGAGTTGCAGTGGACATTGGGCTGAACTAGGGAATATGAAGTGGCAAGAGGAAACATGGAACAGCCTGTGGGTGTCTACTGTGAATTGAGGCTTTAGTTTCAGTGCATTCATTAAACTTGAAAGCTAAAGAGTAGAGGTATGCAAATGCAGCTGTTCTTTCATCTTTTCCAGACACAATCTTGCTTATGCAAGAAATGGTAAACAATTAGGGAAAAAGACTGTAATGTATTTTATTGTAGCTTAGTATTATTATATTTTCAATAAAGGATAAGAAGTGGCACTGGAGTTCAGTGGTTTTAGAGACTCCATTGCCAGTTGGGAACAGTTCCAGAAATTTTTCAAGACCCTTTGTAAGTGAAAGCTCATAAGAGAAGCATTATTCAAGGGGCCCATTTAATAAAACACTGAAATTCTGATCCATTTTCATGTTAGTAGCTGCATCTGTAATAATACTCTTTTTGCACTTTTAAGGCAACAATGAATATATTTTAGAAATGTTTGAATCATTGCATTTCAGAGAACTTACTTCTTCTGTTTTTCTCTTTTCGTTGAATGTACACTGCAGAGACATCTCGCCTGACAGTAAGATCTTGAATTTGGCTTTAACTTGGTTTCCTCTGAATTTTACTGATGTAGCCATGGATTTCTAAAATAAGAGAGTTAAGTTGAGCCCTACAAAATTGTGCTGCTAATGTTAGTAACATTGTTTACATCAGTGGTGCAATATTACTAGAATTACAGGTAATGATTCCTGTTACATACTTATTAAGCAACACCGTAGTATAAACAGCACATTATAACAAATTGAATTCAATTCGTTATACAGCTGATTTATAACCAAGAATTATAAAACAAGTTTTAAATTCATGAAAAGCTATTTCTTCCCACACAGGATGTCATTGCATAGGTAAAAAAAAGTGTCACATTCCCTGTCGTGATACACAAGCATATTCCAATGATTTACTGGGTTTTGCACTATCTGCTCATAAAAGGATTTTCTTATGCAACCCATTGTTTGCCACTGTCCCTGTTTTGACATCCCATAAAGCCAGAGTAGAAAACTAGCCTAGTACATGACCTCTTGGTAAATTCCATATTACACTGTAGAAAGTATGAGTGAAGGGAGGTAGGAGAAATGTCAAGGAAAATGAAGGGTTTGCTCACTAGCCTTCCTAGTCGTAACAGATAGCTTTTTGCAAGTTCAAAAATAATTTTCTTACAAAGAGGATTTCCTACATCCACTGTATGTTTTTAAGATGCCCATGGGTAACTGATATAATTAGAACAAGTGAAATATCTCAGCATAAGCAGTGAGTCATGAACAAATCAAAACCCAGGATGAATTAAGTCACCATTATTACTGTGGTAATAGCCAAATGCCATGGATGGCAACATGATCACATTTTGAAACCACAGCTTCACAAACAGTCATGCTTAAAACCTACAAGAATTTAATAAACCTAACACAACTCATAGGGCAAAAACTTTAAAAGAAACAAATTGACAATGAAAATTACAATTAGGACGTGGGAAAACAAGGTAAAAGAGCTTAAGGTGCAAAGTGTCCTTGTGGTGAAGAATATGATGTGTTATTTACAGTGTTATCTACACACACAATATAACATCTTTTAAATATGGGGAAGAAACTTATTTTCTGTTACCTTGCACAACCAAAAAAAAAAAGAGAAATGAAGGAATCGGTAGCAGAAAAGTCTTGCAATTGTTGTTGACAAAATTTAATGCCACCAGCAAGAAAGTATCTTCTTGTGAAAGAGAAGCAGAGAATGAGCTGAGGTATTTCACAAGCTTCATTTACTGCTCCAGATTCATAGGTTTCAACAGAGGGACAATGGGAAACAACTGATTATGCATGAGGTCTCTTTATTTAGAGGCACATTAAGAATATGCTTGTGTAGTTATCCCAAACAAAGTTGGGTTCTCTACTTCCCTTGTTCAGCAGTCAAATCTTTTCAGGAAGAAGACATAAAAGGAAACCTCATTCTTTATCAACATCTCATCTGTTTTGAAGCATATGTAATTTTTACATCATTATAACAGTTTCTCTTTAAAATAATTGTGTTCACATGAATTCTACACTACCACAATATTCATACATGGCATGACTATGACTAATTTTACCTATACAGCTGAACTGTTATGCTATATTTCTGTCTGTGTTTATAAGCTTATCTTTACAAGATTCCTATGTAGAAGTAATGGACTCACCTGGCCAAACTCATTTACCAGTTCACAGTCCTTGATAGAGTGAGTTGTGTTTTTGGCTCCAGCTACTTCCACCTTGAAGGTACGGAACTTCATCAAGTTCTCTGTTGTCAGTGCCCCTGTGGCAGACAAGGGGCATGTGCTTAGTGCTACACTTTTCAGTTTTTGCACATTATGCATTACATATATGCAGATAACCTCACACTCTTATCACAATATCCTGATACTGTGTAAGCAGCAACTATTGCAAATGCTGATTCAGCTTATTGCATGACCCTTCATACTCAAAGTACAACTTCAACATTAAAAACCCTGAACTCTACTCATTTGTCATGCATTCATCCCACATGTTTGCACAAATATCTCCTCACCTCTAAACCTGTGTTCCCACCTGGTTGATGTGGCCAGTTTCCCTATGTGTGCTGGATCCCCATAGAAGGGGCTTTGGCTCTGAACACATACCAAAATATGTGTGCTGGTATTTCTAACTGATAATTCATAATTAACAGTAGACTCCAATTTCACAATCATACCCAATTGATGAAAAACTTTCAGTCATTCATTACTTACTGTGATCTGATGAATATTGTAGAAAGTTGATGGCTGCATCCAGGGGTTCACTAATGATTCGTAGACCCTTACAATCTGAAGGAAAGTTGCATAGTACAGAATCAGAATCTATTTTGGCTTTTTTGAGCTCAGCTATTAATTTATGATCCCTTGTTGGCTTGGCAAAGACTATGTGAGCCCGAGTCCCTCAGTAGCCTATAGATGCATAGATCTTAATTAAAGACTCCTCTCTGGCTTGGTGTGAGAGAAGTATGATCTTAGGCCTAATTGGCTTGGTCAGGGTCAAATGATAGTTTTGGTTCTCTCACCAGTTTGGTGGGGTTAAGAACCTCCTACTCATCACATCCCTATGTGGTCATAAGAAAGACAGGCATTAGTGTAGATTTCCTATGTGACTTGGTTGGGTTCTAGTGTTAGTGTAAAACACGCCACTGGGTGTTACAAGTTATAATAACCTTACTGATCTCTTTCTACTCCATAAATATCCATTTAATCATGATCTTTAATATTCACTGGATGTAAATTTTTATTCTTTATGAATTACATCACAAAACTAAAAACAAATAAATCTCAAAAGGAATATGTATTTGTGAGAAAAATTTCCATGATTATATATTTTAATTTCACAGAGAAAATAAAACCTAAAATTACAGAAGTCACGGCTCAGTTTCATATTACAAACTAAAAAGAAATGTTCATGAAATCTTTATACAATGTACAAAAAGCTGTTGATGAGATGCACACCCCTACACATTGCTTAGTAATTTATCAATATATTTATTCCTTCTACCTGTTCCTCTTACACCAAAGTTTGTCTTTTACAACCTTATTCTTAATGACTAATGGAAATTGCCAAACTCATTTTTCTTCATCTGTTAGTTTCTTTTTCCTTCTGATTTCCTAACTAATGCCAACTGCTTCTTCCCATCTCATAATCTCCACCTTGACCTATAAATACTGTTCTAGCCTCATATTTTACATCTTGCATATAGAGCATTCTAAACCATGCTCAAACTCTACATCCTGCCTGGTATTCCACATGCTGCTTTCCATTTGACAGAAAGTTGCTTGATTAATCATGATTAGGAAAAACATCATTTTTAGGAGTACATAAGTGCTATTTATTTAAACAGTGGTCTTGTTTCATAACACTTAGTAGTGCATAAATAAATATCCATACTTTGCCTTTTAACTTGGTTTATGCCATATCTAATATTCTACATCTTACCCTGTCACCCTACTTAATATCACCCATATAGAGACCTATTTTTTATCGCTCAGTAGTTTACATCTTACACTATACTACATCCTGATACAGATTAGTTTTTCATAACCTTCTTATATTCCTCATCCTGTCTTATTTTATACCCAGCCCAGTTTCTATATTTTTCCTGTTTTTAATTTTGTAATGCCTATCTATAATTTTGCTTTTATGGCCCTATATCCTGTATCCTGCTGCATTTTCTACATCCATACAATAACTCACCATCAACTTTAAGGTCATCAGGCTTGAGGCAAGTACCACAGATGTTGATGACAGCAGTGGAGTTGACCACTCCATCACATCCCAAACAGATGTTATTTCCAAAGCACACACCACACTTGTCAATCTTACTCTCCTGCTCGGTAGTTTCCCTCACACAGATTCCACACCTAAGTATTAGAAACGTGACAGAAGTTATGATCACCAAAACGGTTTCTATGGTATAACATAACCACCAGTACTTAAACCATTGTTAATTTGGTAGCTGCAAGTTCAGTCACCATATGGTCCAGGCTCTATTCCTGTACATTGCATCTTTTTCTATATTTGCAATGTAAAAGTTCACAGTTGCTTTTGGCCTTTGTGTCAAAAAGATACTCTTATCTAGAATACAGTGAAACCCCATTCTAATGGACTAACTCTGGGGAAAGGCAGTCTGTTAGAAGCCAGATTTCATTACATCTCAAGTTTTTCCCCAAGGGCATGAGGAAATCACAATTTACCATATTTTTCAGTCATTTTTGGTAAATTAGTTAAGCAAAACACTTAAGGAACATGAAAACATCCTGTAAATGGTACTACAGTCATTTTCATTTCAAAGCATTCAACAAATAAGCGATAAAATGGTAAGGTATATGTTATCTGGCTCTGCCTGCAAGAGATTACTTCAAGTGAAAAGACCTTTCCTGAGGGTGGATCACTGGGAGTACAGTCTCATCTGAGAACTTCTTACTCCAAACGAGTCTCCATTTCCTTGTTACTTGGGATGCAGGAGCCTTGAGAAAGAGGTCGTGGATAACACCAGGACTCTCACATAGAAATTGGTCCTATGTTGATTATTAACTCATCATTGATACCATGAAATGCATTGTCATATATTTTTTCTACACAGATTTCTTGAGATGGTTCTTACCTGATACTTGTATTAAAAACCATCTGCATATTTAGAAATATCTTAAAAGAATATAGTCAAAGAGATGGAATTCTTTTATAACTCTTGCTGACCTAAGCTACAAAACATTCAACTCCTATTGAAATGATAAAATGTATTTTTCATGTTTTCTTTAGTTCTCTTCGGGTTCTTGTTTAATATATAGATTAATAATCATGTACTTGTTTTGAAAAATACACAAGAAAATTGCAGGAGAGATTGGATGTAACAAAACCCTGAAATTTGCTGAAGCCAAAATACATCAGAAGAACAATGCATCCCATCCAAATTGCAGAATCATTTTCATACATGGTAGTAGGACAGTTCTTGATAAATTGAAAAAAAAAGATTCAGGGCCACTCAACGAAATAATAATTATTTTGCCAAAGTGTTTTCACCAGATCAGTCTGGCAAGCAATGACATCATCTTAAATACCCAAATAGTAAAGTGAAAAACTATTTCTCTCTTATGAAGTGAAGGAACATCACATAAGAATGATAAAACAACCATAGAATAAGTGATATACTTCACTACATATCCAAGGAGAAAGAGGAAGTGATGGTGGGAGTGTACTCCCACAACAGGAATTTTGTTTCTCCCTGATAAGTTGTGGACTTGTTTTTTGGGTTAGTTTTTTATGCTTGTATGATGTTCTTTCATTTCCTATGAGAGATACAGATTTTCCACTTTCCTGTTTTGGTATTTAAGATGATCTTTGTGCCTTAAAAACTGATCTGGTGAGAGCATTACAGTGAAATGAATGTTTTCCTTTGATTATCTGTGTAATCTGAGAACTATATTACTTGTTCCTTGGTTATTTTATTATTCCTATATACAGTCCTTTATTTCATGAGATGAATACTTTTTTCACTCATTACTTTACTATATTGATATTAAAGCTGTTCTCTGTCTAAGGGATTGATTGGATAAGAGTACTAGGATGAAATAAGTGTCTTCCCTTTGGCTGGAGAAGTGTAGTTAAGGATTGATAACTTTACAAATAATACTGCATACTAGTCAGACATATTACAATTCAAAGATAGCATTTCCCGCATAATGAAATTCCTTTATGACCACATGAATTTCCACAAAGCTTATTCTAGGATTATTCATCAAACAATTCTTTGTTTATTAAAACTTTGACTCCTTAAGATAGAATTATGTACTACTTACTTATCAATGGTTGCTCCAGAATCTGAGGTATCATTGCAAATTGTGATGGTTGGGTGACTCTTTGGCACACACACCTCAGTGCTGCCCATTTTCACCATTATATTCTCTTCCCCACATTGGCCTGCACAGTCAGTTGTTGCTGTCTTGTTTGTGTTATCTCCAGCACAGTTCTTACACTCTTTCCCTGCAGCTGTAGAAGTAACACACTCTGCATGAGAATTTTGAGTTGTACATATTATAAATAAATAAGGGTTTATGAATCTTTTGAGAACTACAGCTGCAACTGTACTCATTATGATACATCTGAAACAGTCTGAGGAATTAGTTGATTTTCATTATCATTCAGTCATTAAAACATACATAGACCATTCCATTAAAAATGTAAAGCCAGATATAAGAAAAAATGCACAAAAGAGAGCAAAAACAGTGATTCCCTATGAAGTTAGCATACTCAGTTTATAATGGTACACATGAATGATAACCATGCTAAATATTTAGACACAGTACATGTAAGTTTAGTTGTAAATATGCACGACATTGCAATGTACTAATTACAAAAAATAAAGCAATAAGCATTAAATTTATTAAACTTCATAATATCTCCATAATCGTAAAAGATTTAATTTTGTAATAATCATATTTCATTTATCTTTGTGATTTATAGGGAATCTAAAACTTACCAAAAGATCTCACATTGTTTTATAGTCCCCAGAAGACTGAAATTCCTAAATTTTGGTTACTTTGGTTTTTGATCCTGAGAGCTGGCTGTTTGTGTCCCCCATTATTTGCTTGACAATGCAATACTCGGCAAGCTGCTGCATCACATGATTACTGTCTGGCTGTTGGCAACTCAAGGATAGTTTGTTTTGATAACTGTTTCTTTCCATACACCTCAAAGCTATGGAACTCTCTACCCTCTCATGTCTTTCCCAATAACTATGACCTGGCATATTTTGAATTACAGGTTTTTCATGTCCTACAAAATGCTAAAGTACTTTCCTTGTCTCTTCTTTTTCCTTTTCATAAACCACTTGGCCTTACATGTGGGCTTTTGTGTGTGACTGGAACCTACAGTGTAAAAAAAGAAGAAACTAATGCATTCTGTAATAACACGTGTGATAGCCATTAATTAGTGATTACATCATCAGTACACAGCTTGTATTTAGAAATTTAATTCATTTCCTCTTCAGATCCCATTTTTCATGTGGAGTAATTACATTGAAAAGGATCCTTGAAAAATTTTACAGCATTATTGACAGCAAGTATACTCTAGGCCAATGCTAGTACATATTCAATTGTAAGAGCTTGATGAGGAAGACTTACAGCCATTGATGACGTCTTCACAGTCAGAGCAGGTGGTGTTGTCACCACCACAGATGCCACAGGCATCCACAACCTGGGCTGGGTCAAGCATCACCCGGTGACCTGTGCAGTCAGACCACTCTGCTAGCGTCACTGCTGGATTCCTTGCCAGACTGCCGAAGCCATCCACCTAATAGTAAATTCACCTTTTTTATCTCTGTACCTAAAAGTTAAAGTTAGCCAATACAACCAATGTCATAAACCTCTCATATTCCTTCTGTAAAACTACATCCATTACCAAATTTGGAAGTTTATAGATATATTTGTCACTATTACTCCATTCCCAATTTCATGAGTGGATCAGATGCATACAGCCTCAGAAATTGCTCATACACATCCTCAACCCATGCTTAGTGTGTTAAAAGGTATGAACTTTAACATTAAGAGTGCATCTCATTTCTCACTATACACAGCAAGCTGATTCATCGAGTGAGACCAGTTTCTCCATTCATACTACCTCCATACAGAAAATGCTTCAAGTGACACTAATTCCGTCATTCTTTTGAGATCTTCATCTGAGATATCTATAGCCCTAGTTGATTTATTCAAAACATCTACCAGAAATAAGACACCTTTAAAATCAAGTGTAATCTGTGCAAAGGTCCCTTATGTAAATTGTCTCAGCAAATTCAGTTAGTGCACGTTTTCCGATGGTGGGAGTGGAAAAGAAAGACCCTTTTTGAGGTGCTGGAAATGCATCACTTTTTTCCACGCATGTTATTAAGTCTGCTTTGTGATGATTCACAGTATGCATTATTCAAGAAACATATCCCACTTGCATAGCAGGAGAAAAAGTGTATATGCAATAGATTGTTCATCAGTTCACACCAACTTTGGGTTCTTTCAGAAGTAAGTCCTTTAGAATCAATGTAAATTTCTCTAGTAGGTCTTCCCTGGTTAAAACTCCATTGCAGTTTCCAAAAAAGAAAGACTTGGGCCATGAAAACAACACAACATAAGCCATAGTATTGATGGCAGGGTTACAATAAGACCTTGAGTCATAGAAGTGATTCCTTACCTGTAACTTACAAGCCCAGGTTACAGTAACATAACCAGAGGCAAATACAAAAAAATCTAGTCTCTTGAACAATTAATAAGCCATGAAAAGAAACTGCAGTCACACCTCCAATAACTAAACTGAAGCAATTCTCATGCTAATGACAACAGAGGAGTACCCACCCCCCAGCCTTCAATTAAGCTCATGTTGATGTTTTTGGCTTCTAGGGTGGCTTGGTCGAGGCCATTCATATCTGAGGCAATGAATATAAGCTGGGTGTTCTGCAGAGCCTTATCCTTTGTCCAGTAATGGGGGGGTAAGTGGTTGAACCTCACAATGGCCATTGGTGGTAAGAAGAATGCTGGTATCTGAAGGAGAAAAGGAAGGACAGTGTGAGGAGTGGAGAAGACGGGCAGAAGAGATGAAGGAGGGAGAAAAATATGGAGAAGAAAATACGTATCTATCCCATCTACCTCCCCGGATGTCATGATCAGACCCTTAAAATTTTCAAAAAGTCTGACAATGTCAAAAGAGAACGGTTCTTTGAAAGATCCAAAACTTGATACAAAATTCCATGACCAGTAACCCATACATATATTAACAACTCTTTGTTACTCATTTTGACCCATTAATATGAGTATGAAAATGCACATAAAAAATATATTGACATTTATAAATGATTAACTTTGCTGTAAGGAACTGTAGGACTAATGCAGCAGCCTCATAGAACTAACCTTACAGTAAGATGTAGACAAACTGAAGTTTGCTGTTCCAAAACCTACAAACTGTTGTTGGCTTGGACTCCTGAAAAAAATCTTAATCAATGAAATATTATTTAGAAGTCTTGAAAGATGACGAATTTACTCGTACAGATTGCAAAGTAGATTCCAGATAGTGCTTGAATATTAGAAGATTAATAAAACTAGTAATATATACAATGGAACAGGCTTCAGAGATACAGACAGACTGATATATTTTACGTTAAAGCTTAACCTGCACAAAATCAGAGTGTATATAATTTGGGTTTTTTATCATATGTCTAGAATAAGATCTCACATCTTGTTGCCACACTTGATATTCTCTATCAGTTTCTGTAAACTGATGATGCCCTCTTGAAACCTGGTTGACTTCTGCAAATTGAAGATGCCTTCATGAAACCTTGTTGACTCCAGTGTCATCACATCCTTGATCTGTCAAGATATAAAGTGCTCAAAGGACAGGCCACAGAGGAGAACAATGAATGTATTTATATTACAGATTTTAATTATATAACCTAATACAACCTATGTAATTTCAGAACTTTTCTATTAGTCATAGAATGTTTATGGCAGATCATAGGCAAGGTTATAACTAAAATCAAACATCCTCACGTCATTGTAGGTCTCCCCAGAGTCGATGGAGTACTGCCATGTTCCCAGTGAACCACCATATGCCATCATGATAATGATGGACATAACAGAGTTCTCATCATCATCTTTGTAAAAGGCACTGGCATAATCCTGGGCCAGGATACCATTATTAGGATGGTCCACAATTAGAGGAGATATCTTGCTGAGATCAGGGACCATGCGGGCCACAGGTGCATAGTTAACATCCTGTATCTGAAGAAGAAATGTGTTAAGTCACACACGTATATACTTAAGGTGACTGATCAGTGAACAGAACTAGCTGCTGTCATATATTAAGGAAAAACCATTTTCTCATGCCAGCTATACTTTTAGTACAAAACCATATCTAACATGAAACAAACCAACACTACATGTAAGTGTGTCTGTTCACTGGGATTTCAATACTCACACTGGTGACAAAGGGGAGATATTTTTTCCAAAAGATAAGCACAGTGTATTAAAGATTTTTTTTTTTGTCCCAATTACCAGCTTCCTGAGTTCTTACATGCATGTCATATATTCTGTGAGTGTAATTTGTGTTATGTTTTTAGTGTATTTTTGGGATCACTGAAATATTGATATCTTTGTCTATTCCTTGCCCAGCAGCTTTTATATCTAATACATCATTCTTGATGCCCTAAATTTGCTGCCATATAAGATTATTACATCTGTTACCCTTCCTTGTAGGCAGTAAAATTTGAGTTCTTTCAGTCTCATGTGAATTTTGCTTGTGAAGTGTTTCTGAATTCTCTCTGACTTGTTTAGCTCAGTTTGTTTGACTGGTGACCGTATAATACAACAGTACTCAATTTTGCCGTCTATCTTTTGTTGTGAAAGTTTTCCTTGCAGTACCATTCATTATTTGGCTTGATAGTATTATTTTATCAAAGTGTTCTTTAACTTTAAGTTTCTTATTTGTGGTAACTCCTAGATCTTTGAGATTTTCTCAACTCCCTGTTTTTCCCTGTTGGGCCTTTGTAAGAAGTCAGTAGTATATTGTTAATCAGTTTGTGTCCTAATCAAGTTTCATTACATTCCATCAGGTTCACTAGCAACTTTACTTCTTCATTCCACCACTCACTATCCTTTTTAATCTGCCCACCTCCCACCTTTCTCATGTCACATGCATCTTTTGCACAAGCCATCACAGCTTCCCTAAATACATCCCATTCCTCACACACTCCCCTCACATCATTTGCTCTCACCTTTTGCCATTCTGCACTCAATCTTTCCTGGTACTTTGTCACACAAGTCTCCTTTCCAAGCTCACTTACTCTCACCACTTTCTTTCCCTAACATTCTCTTCTTTTTTGAAAACCTCTATAAATCTTCACCTTCGCCTCCACAAGATAGTGATCAGACATCCCTCCAGCTGCCCCTCTCAGCACATTAACATCCAAA
>JAUUDZ010268192.1:0-16876 GCA_032361705.1 Panulirus versicolor | reverse complement strand
ATTGTTAAGATGTTCATTGTACATCTTAACCACTTACAACTCTGAAGATAATATTGCTAGAGGATTGAATGAAACTTAGTGCAGTGAACATGAAGATTTGAAATACATTTAAATAAAATACATTTGAAATACTATTATACTTTACAAGATTTTCTCTCTCAAATCTTGATAAAAAATGATTGCGATTCACTGGTATTACCCCTCCCTAATGATAGATAGAATAGTTCTTATTGTATTTCATATAACCATTTATCTTCGGGTCATATGGGCCAGTGTATATCTTGGAATAAAGTCTAAATAAAGACAAAAATTCGTCCACCGGAAACCGCAAAACGGTTTACCGTGAGTTTAAGTGTATATTGGCCTTATACAAATACATATGAACATATTACTTCAATCACTATTTGGTGATTGATTAGTTGATAATGACCAATCCACGAATTAAAGCTATATTGGTCAATAGGCATTGTATGTTTTTACAGTTGTATTTTGATTGTATTTTGATGCGTTCGCAGACGTATGAATCCGGTCCTTCAGGTTTTGCCTACACGAACACCCTCAGCTGCACCTGTCTTTCCTTTACACCTCAGGAGTCCGTGGAGCCCTCCAGCAGCACCTATGAGTGATTAGTAAAGTCCTAAAGAAATTGATGTGGTGAGCTTCTGTAGTTTAAGTACATAACAGGTGTGACTTCATGTAGAAGGAGGAGGAGGAGGAGGGGAAAGCCTGTGTCTGTGTGGTGGAAGTAATGTAGAAAGTCGTTGAGGAGGGATAAATGAGGACCCTATGGTGAAGTATGATAGTATGGAGGGCCTGAAGATCAGGGAAGACGTAGGGGGGGAATTGATGTGGAAATCGTAGTGACATATCAAGAAATCAACAGTATCCATGAAAATACAGAGTATCTCTTAAAACAACAAAAAAAAAAACCAACAGACTATCTCGTAAAACAAAAAATACCCAAGTAATCAAGATTTGTCTAATTTTATAATGTTATTTTGAAAAAAAAACACGTTTATTTTTTGGTCTTGTAGTTACATTAATTTTGGGGTCATGTGTGCATTTACTGCCTCATACGAACGCGTCTTTGCTAAACCATATAGAGTGGTGTCATTGGAATTGGTATATGTCGCATACATCATTGAAAATTCTTAGTAGATCTACAGATAGATGTTATTTCATGTTAATTTGTACTGGAGTTTCATGATTTAGATTGATGAACCGCACATTTTCCCTGATCTTCATTGCCTCCTCTTCCCCCCACCCCACCCCACTCAACTCAGCCTATTTATTTTCAGTCGGTTTCTTAGTGTGATTATATTTCATCAGTGTCCATCGAATATACTATTTTAGTCCACCTCCATGAATGATTCCTGTGGTGCTATAAAATTTCTCTTCATAGGTGTTTGTGAGTACCATAGATGGATAAAGGAGGCACTGTAATCGATACTAAGAAGTGAGACCTTATGAAGGTTGCTTATATCTTCAGTAAATAAGTTTGATGGTTTTTAGAAGTGAGTTTGGGGTCCATGTAATTTATAGCCAGTCTTGGGTATAAGAGAGAAGGGGGTTAAAGGGCTACCGGCATCACACTGGAAATCTCTCACCCAAAATTGCCAGTTAGGACTGTTAGTAAGTACCACACGGGCTGTTGTGTAAGGTGAGCAATCTAGGCCAGTTCTCTTCCTAACTTACCTTGATCTGCAGGTTGAGAAATACCACATAAGCTGGATCATTTTAGGGTCTTACACCATCATCCTGATCTGCACCTGTTTTCCTAATGTGACTTTCCTCTGTGGTGCTCATAGCACTTCTGCTAATAATGGGCTTAGAGAGAGAGAATACCTGTACGAGTACCTATAAAGAGTTGCAGCAAAAATGGTAGACTTTGCGTGACTCATTCACTGAGCGTCTTGCTTGGTGAGAAAGACTGTTCTCACCATCTAGGGCTGATTTTAACCATATGTCGCATTTTCATTTAAATGACTCCGTAGTTGTTTCATGCTTTTTCATTTTTACTTGCAGTACATTTATTAATTATTCTAGCTTCCAAGTTTGGCTTACATAAATTTTTTTATTTTTTGGAATATTCCATTGTGTTGTTGAAGACTTAACAACTCAGTATCTTCCCTGTTGAGATGCTGTGAGGTTTGACTCGTTTTCTTTTGTACCTTTAATTTGCTGATAGGCAGAGATTATAATAAACCTTCCTCTTCTCTGTAGGCTATATAGTTGCAGTGCTGTCAGCCTTTCATGGTAGTCTCTATGTTCCATCTGTGAATTTAGGTAAATTGTGTATGTTCTGTGCTGTGTTGTGTGTAATGCGTTAAATTAGAAGCTGGGAAACTGGAATTTTGATTTTCCATGTTTGATATAGCTAGAATACCTAAGGGTATGGGGTGGTTTGTAGTTCTCTTAAACTAAAGTCAGTGAAAATATGATGTTCATCTGGCCATATCTCACTCAGCTTAACCTACTCTAACCTTACCTTATTTTATTCTATCGTATTTAACCTAGTTTAACAACCTAGATCAAAAACTTTATTATCTTGGACAAAATAAAACTCTAACTTCAGCCTTAGGGTAAAAGATACGTTGGAATCTCACAAGTCGCACAGCTTTTCCTTTTTTTGCAGTGAAACCCAACTAAGATTACGGCAACTAATGCTGATATCATAGGGCCCCACATGTTTAGAATTCTGTTTTTTTGCAAATACTGGCCTGAGTTTTATTTGGCTCTTGAGGCTATCAGTTGAGCTTTAACCAAGTCCTTCTAATTTTTTGTTGCTCAGTGCTTTCTGTTACTACCTATTTTAAAGCGTTTCTTTCAACATGCTTTGAAAAATGTCCTTCAATTCCGAATACTGTTTACATACCAAATTGTGTTTATTTAAGTGTTGATAATACTTTTGTGCTTCTTTAATTAAATGTTTACTTGAAAATAGATGGTTGAATTTGTTTGAATTTTTAGATAATACTTTCTTTCAACAGTGAACAGAATTACCTGCACTGGTCTTGGTAATAGTCTACCCTAGTGAGGGACAGGTCTCGGTGATTGTACAGACATTCAGCTGCTTTGGAGCAACTGTCTTGTAATCACAGTGCTAATCTCTAGGTAGATATATCACAAAAAAAGAAATGATGGACGTGTTGCGTCCACCGACAATGTGGTTGGGTGGCCGCTGTTACCGTGTGATGAATCCAGTGACAGCCAACACCAACACAAACTATGCTGAGGAGGATGCATATGGGTTTGGTAAGTTTAACATAACAATTTGAGTAATTTTGATAAGCGGTCAGTTTGGTTCCTTCAGGTATATATGCAAGGAAACTAGATATGCTGTGTCCTTAAAACTTTTACAGCTATCACCTTAGATTTGATGAGTCAAGTAATTTGGGAATTACTTCCAATTTGTTGTTAATTTTTGTCTTTTTCAGGCATTTTGCACACTTATTTGATTATTTTTTTTTCAACAGAAGATACAGTGTACCAGGATGAAATAGAATGTAGTGGAGAACAAGTAGATTTTCAAGTGGAGCAACTTAACAATGGAAAATTCCAAACCTCTTTCCCTGTTGCAAAGTAAAGTATATCTTATTGTTATTTACAAGGGATGAATGTGAGAGTTTTGGAGAGAGGGCAGGTTTGCAAACTGCTGGAGGTAAGTTGGGGGGATGGGAAATAGTCAGCTGTTGTTTGCTGATGACGTAGTTTTGGTGGTACATTGGAGTGAGAAACTGCAGAAGCTGATTTCTAAGTTTGGGAGAGTGCTTAAGATCATAAGCATGCATTTTTTTTTTCTTAGGCACAGTATATAAATGTAACAGTGATTAAAGTTTCTGAATTTGTTCCTTTTAAATTGTAATATAGTCATCAAAAGATTTGTTTCATACAGTAAATAGTAATGGTTTTTACCTGTTAATGACTTCTTTTCTTCCTCTTTTGTGTAAGGATGAGACGGAAGTAGACTTATGTATAAACTTACAACTTTTCAGTACTTACATCTCCTATGTTATTGGAGCAAAGGGTGCCACTAAGAAGAGGATAGAAAGTGAGACATACACATTAATACGATTCCCAGGGAGAGGCCAGTCTGGAGATGTTGGTAAGTTACAGAGAAATATTTGATATTTTATGTTTATTGATATGAAGGTGTGCAAGGGATAGTGAAATGGAATGATGTGGTATACTGAGGTTGATGTGCTGTCAGTAGACTGACATCTGGAGTAATCCGTGGATAGGTCTGTGGAGCCTGGTTGTGGATAGGGAGCTGTGGTTTGATGCTTTATGCATGACAGCTAGAGAATGTATGTGAATGGATGAGGCCTTTCTTCGTCTGTTCCTGGTGCAACCTCACAAAAATGGGAAACAGCAATCAAGTATGAAAAAGTATATTAAAAGTGTGTAAGGGATGGTGGAGTATGGATAATACTCCACTGACATCACACTTCCTCATGTACCCCTAATGTACCCCTTGTCTGCCCTTGTTCTGCTAACCATGCTCTTTTCTCAAATGCACTTCATAGCCAGTAAGCCATGTGTCAGTTTAAGCCTACCATTACTCATTGTTACTGAATGTGGAAACTGCTTTGTTTACATGTTTATGGCTTTTATTTATAGATTATATCAAGAAAATATAAAACTTTTGTTACATTATCCCTTTTTAATGTCTTCAGTTGTAACTGGTAAGGACATGAAGACTGTTCGACAGGCGCGCCTTAAGATTGAGCTGTTAGTGGAGCAAGCACGGAAAAAACAGCCATTCACCCACTTCCTCTCAATCCCTTTCAACAAACCAGAAATACAAGAGAGATTCCTAGAGTTTAAGGTTTGTTAACTGACATGTTTTAGTGGTAATTTTACTGTTACTTTCTTTCAGCTCTATCATTTGAACAATAGTTTACCATTTTCCTTCACACTGTATCAGAAAGTCATAAATGATACATATTTGTGCACTGCCTGCCATAATGCTATGTCAGGTTTAGAATTTTGTGTCGTCGAATCCATTTTACTGCAATAACATAAATCTTTAATGTTTGCCGATACTCATGTCCCTATTCACTGTTTAAGATGATGAGTAGTTTAGTAACATTAGAGGGGATAATCTCTCAATCTGATTTAAGTGTGGAAGCCTCATCTTAGTAAACACTGGCTAAGAAGTGTTGAGGTGACAGGATAACTTTTTTCATAAATTATACAGGAGAGGACATTCTATGGACATACATTTGATTAATATGGGTATAGAGGTATAGTGCTAACCCGATGCTGATTGCTTTGGCTTTTCACTTTTAAACGTGTGCAATCTCGAGATTGTGGGAAAACGAAATTGTGTTTTAGTCATTATTACCTATTTGTACAGATGGAGTGAGCACCACTTTGCAACATTTCTTCACTATCATTTTTGTAACTTCCTTTACATTTTATTGATTCATTATTCTTAACTTAATTTTTTCATTCATCTAATTACTGTTACGACAAAGAATTATCTCATCTTTTGTAATTCATATTTTGCTTAATTTTTGGTTACGATCTTTAGTTATTACATTTACTCTTACTTTAAGATTGTAATGTATAACAGTAATAATGCTAGGGCAGAAAAATGTTTCACCATAGACCCACCCCTTGCTCCAAGAACCTCATATGTGCATCACCCATCCATGAACAGATTACACATTTAACCATGGTCGCATCACACACCCTTGAAACAGTTCTACATTCACCAGCTGTCACTTGCCTTTCTCCTTTCCTACTTGCTCTTCTCCTGTACCTTATATCCATGATACCACAGAGCCTCTCTGTCATCCCTGTCATAGGCTTTTTTTCAGGTCTGTAAATGCTTGATAGAAATCCCTCTCTTTCTTCAAGCATTTCTCACACAGATTATTCAAAGCAAACACCTGCTCCACATATCCCATACTTACCACTTGAGAAGTGACATTACTCCCCACCAGTTTTATACCTCTTGCTCGGATATAAGGGCATTGCACATGTATTCTTCCAGTTCTCAGGCACCTCACCTGGAATTAGACAAACTCTTTTGGCCTGACTAACCAATCAACAGCTGTCACACTTCTTTAAGAAGGCCTTTTTTATTCCCATTTACTCTTGCATTGTGCCACATTTCATTGTGTTCAAGGCTTTCACTACCTCCTTTCTTTTCACCAAATGATTCAGCAGAATTCTCCAACTCTATTTGCCACCTTATCCTCAACACTCCTCATCCACAGCACTGTTATCAAGCATTTACATCATTCTTTGAAAATGTTCTTTCCATCTTTTCCTCGCCACTTCTTTGCATGGTATCACTTCCCCATTGGCTCCCTTCGCTGTCACTTTCATTTGCTTGTTCCTCATATGTTTCACCTTCCTCCAAAATGTTTTCTTAATCTCCCTGAAATTCAGTGAAGCTTTTGCACCTCATCTCCCATTTGCCATCTTTTTCAGTGCCTGTACCTTTCTAGTCACTCCCATTTCTCGTGGTATCTTTATACACATGCCCCTTTTTTTCAAGTCCACTCACTTTCACAACTTCATTCTCACACATTTCTTCTATTCTTCAAATCTCTTTATACTTTCACACTTGCCACCACCACGAAATGATCAGACATCCCACCTGCTTTTCCCCTCTGCAAATTCACATCCAAGAACAAACAGGCTTGTCCTCATTATATAATGTTACCATACTTTGCCAGCCTAACTTTAGACTATAAGTGGATCATCACCTTTGGTAAGGGAACAGTCCATCGAGACTTCACATTCCAAAGTAATCCATCATTTTCCTGCTTTTGATTGTTGTGCAGCTTTGAACCTGCAGAAACTCCATAGAATTTTTCGTGAGGTTGTGTATTTGAACTATTGATGTTAGATAATAGTTTCGATGATTAACTTTGCTCGTCATTGTATACTTTGTAAATTTAGGTTAAGATGATAAATATCACCTTAGGTTATATTTTTTATACCAACAGAAAGAAGTGCTAGAAAAGTGTGGTGATAGCCGTGGAGTGGATGAGTCAATTTTTCAGGACCCTGGAAAGTTACATCTAACTCTGTGCGTCATGGTGTTAGCAGATGATCGTGAACGCCGTGAAGCTCTGGATGCACTTGCAAAGTGCCCAGAAAATGTCTTAAAGTTGGTTAAGTTGCAAAAGTTTGGTTTGTTGTTACACGAGGTAAAAGCAAAAAGTGAGGAACAGTCTCACATGCTCATAATTTGTTTTGAGAGAGGGTTTAAGAGTTCATGGAGGAGGTTATATTATCTTGGGCTATTAAACAGGGTCATAAGAAGTTTATTATTTTCAGTCCAATATACATATAAGCCAGCTATAGTTTTTTGGAAATAGAAGTAGGAAACCCACTTTCTAGAGAAAATGTTAGCCCTACTTTTAGATTTAGATGTGGGTCAGTGTTGGTGATATGCCTGCAGCTGCTCTCAACAAGAGTTGATGTGAGAAAATGAGGCCATTTCTTCTTCTTCTGCTCCTGACACTACCTCATTGATGTGGGGAATAGTGAACATGTATTTTTTTTCCACTGACTTTGTGTCTTCTTTTAAAGGCTACCAGTGTATATATTAGAGAGTAATAACTTGTGAAATGAGTGAAAAACTTGGCAGAAGTTACTGGCCTTTGTAATGCATGAGACAATAAAAAGTTCCTAGATATACATTAAACAGCATGTGCTGCTTTGCAGAAAATTATGGACAAACAGTTATGAATAAGTAGTGGACATTTAACAGCCACTGCTACCTTCATTCTTGATGATTGCATCCAAAAGAGTACTACTTTTATGTGCTTGATGTAACAGGAATAATAGCAGAGTTAGGAAGATGAAATTATTTAGGAAAGAATTAACGAAAACCATTTTCCTTCAGTTACATGTTGTGAGTGATATCAAATTATCTTGTTATAGATAGATTAGATCATTCTAATGTAGCTACAGTTTGATCATTCTAATGTAGCTACAGTTTGACTCTGTTTCCTCAGGAAATACTTAGCTGGAGAAAAACTTCGTGTTGAGATGAGGGGCATTGAGTACATGAACGACGACCCAGGAGAGGTGGATGTTTTATATGGCCGTATTAATGCTCTTAGCTGGTCTCATTCACTCCAGACAATTGCTGATTCTCTTGTTGATGAATTTCTTAGAGCTGGTAAATATTTTTCAAAGTGTTGGTATGTAATTTTTTTTTCAGAAAACTTAACAAATACATCAGGTTTTGTGAGTCTTAATTGTAGTTCTTTTGTTTTTATTATTCTAGGTCATGATCCTAACATCAAGAATTTTAATCATCAGCTAAGTGGATTAGAATTAGCTCTATTTTTCATACTTGTTTGTCAGTTTGTGCTTGGTGACACTAGGAACAGATAAAGAATGGTTTCAATCTTATCTACTCTTAAGCTGTAATGTATAATGCCCTTAAAGCAAAGACTCGTCCATAGCTAAGACTCGGACCTTTCTGTGGTTTCCTTGCCCATTTCATATGTCCTGGTTCAGCCCATTGACAGCAAGTTGCCCTCTGTACAGTAAAACACAGCTCGAGTTTGCTTTGTCCTATGCACATCTCTCCTGCATATTCAGGTCTTGGTAACTTAAAGCCTTTTTCATTCCATCCTTCCATTTCCTACTTAGTCTCCCCATCCTCCTTGCTTCTTTTACTTCTAACTCATGTATCCTCTTTGTCAGTCTGCTTTTACTCATCATCCTGTTCAGCTCTCTCATTCATACTCTGCATAGTACTTCACCTCTCTCATCCATTGTCATTCCTTACATGATCAGCCCTCTTCACATTACTTATTGTTCACAAGTCTTTCATTTCCAACTCATTCACCCTCCTCCATTCTTTTGTATTTAGGGCTCACAACACACGCCCATACAACACCAAAGGAACTAACATACCATCAAAAATAGCTATCATTACCTTCACAGACAGAGACCTCTTTTTCCACTTACTACTCAATAAACTCAAGACCTATACCCCTTCACTCACCCAGTGCTTCACTTCAGCTACCTTAGCTCCTTCTGCTTTCATGCTCTCTAGCAGGTATTTAAAACACTTCACTTCCTCTTGGTTCTTTCCATTTAGACTCACATTCAAACTACCATGTCACACTCTTTTATACCTCATAACCTAACTTTTATTTATCTTTAACTTGCATCATCCTCCTTTCACTCACTCTTAAACTCAGACACTAGCTTCTTTGGCTTATTGATTAAGTCTACCACCTGAGCCATACCATCTGCATACAGGAGATGACTCATCTCCCAGCATTCTGTAGACCTGCCTTTCTCCCCATGACCTCATTCACTCCCATCCATGAAAATAATTAATAGCTATGGTTATGTCAAACTCCATTGACTCAAATCCTGCATCACATAGAACCACTCACTCTCCTGCCTTCATACTTACTCATATACTTTTTTCTGTCAGTAGGAACCCCTCATTGTTTTTAGTAACTTTCTTCCTACAGGGATAGGGATAGATATAGAATGAATAAATGAACAGATATGGAGAAGATTTGAGGATATCTTAATGTCCAGAATAAGAATGACGTAAAGATACTGGGTAGTGATGTGGATGCAAATTGCAAGGTTTCTAATGTTAATGACATAATGGTTGAGTCATTGGACGTTGAAGTTGAGATACTGCATGTCTGCTTTTCTACTGAACTTGTGTGAGAGCATAGAAGTAGGCAAATTTGCTAAATGATTGAATATGTATAGTGTCTGTACCATTGAATAAAAGTAGTGGTTTAAGACTTGATATAGTAAATAAGGGATTTTAGTTATAAAGAAGTAAAAGAATGTGACTTGTGATTGAGGATGATATATGGAAGGGCATACTTGTGTGGATTGACTGTGCAACTGAAAACTTCTGTTGAGAGATGAAAAAAAAAATTGCATACCGTTACTTGATACTGAAAAGCTTTATGACAGAGTTGACAGAGAAGAATTGTGGGAGGTTTTGATGTATATGTGAGATGTGTGCTTCTAGAGCTGTTGGAAGTTTTCTAAACTGAATTTACAACATTTTGAGAAATACAGTTGAATCGAGTATTTGACTTCTGTGTTAGAAGTTGGAGTGAATAGAGGATGCTTTAACTTAACTTTTCCCCTTCTTTAGTATGTATACAGTAGTTGGGGAGGGTGGTAAGAGAAGTTAGCACTAAAAATGAAAGTAGCAGAATGATGAATTTCAGGAATACTTAAAGAAGGTGGAAGTTACAGATAGTTATGGGATTAGCAGAAGAGATACAGGCCGAGAAAACTAAACACGTGCAAATGACAAGAAGCTTTTTTTGTGAAATATAATCAGATCTTAAAGACCTATGTAGCAAAGATTGTGGACTTGAAGAAGAGTACTGAAGAGTAATGAAAGTGCAGGAGCTGTGAAGAGAGAACTGACATAAAATTTACATTAACATTGGAGTTTTTTTTCACCAAGGTACATATGACCTTAGTGTTGTGGATATTTTGCTGGCTGTTTGCATGACTGCAGCTCATTTGCTGTTAATGATAAAGTGTATGATATCAACAGGGGTGGTGACCAAGCAGTATGAAAGAGTGAAGTTGCACATAACATTAATGAACACATTGTTCCGTGATGATAAAGATGGTGTCACGGAAGTCAAGACTGGAAAAGACCGAGAGTCCTTCTGTGCACGTCAGATCTTAGAGGTTTGTACTCCTGATACCCTTGATTTGGGAAGTCCTTGTCTTATGCTTCATTTAATGTGGTAGGTTTTCCAGTTATGCTACTTTTTTGTAGATATTTGAGAAAGTATTCATGTAATGTTTCTGTGATAAATAGTTTTAAGTCATCTCTATAAGTACCACTGTCATTTTGTCACATCAAATTAAATTTGTTGTGGCTGTGCTATTATTATTACTATTATTTTTGTTGTTAGTATTAGTAGTAGTTGTAAGTAATCATTATATTATGTAACCTTGTGACCTCATTTATGGCCTCCAGGAGATAAAGAGGAGAGAGGAAGGAAAGGTAAAATGCTCATTAAAAGATTACAGAAGGCTGTAGAATTGCCAGGCACAATATCTTTGTTAAAAGAAAGAAGAATTTATCGTTGTGATCAAGGTATAAGTAGACAACCAATTATGGTTACATTTGCTTTAGTGTATCTCATTGTCTGCTTCTCATACTTGTTCATTATGCTGTACAGTCGGGTATCTACTTGACCCTCCTATCATCTGCCATACATTCTTTGTGACCATATCATTGTAATGCTTCAATGCATTTGCCTCTCTAATGATTTCTTCACACTTCATATTCCTCTTACTTCTATATGTTCCATTCTGCCTTTCTTGCTGATTCACCTATACCACACAAGGTGCTCATCTTTGTTGCTCTGATTTCTTACCTCTCCTGAATTGTATACATTTGGATTTCACAACACAAGCAATAGGACAAGTACTCTTTCAGGTAAGCCTCATGCCCACTCTATGCTTAAAATTTTCCCATTCACTAGAGATTTCAGTGTACCTCCAGTTTTTATAGATTTGAATAGCATATTTCTTTTTATTTCATTCTTTTGAGTACTAAAAATTTTTAAAAGTTTGCAGTACAGTTATATTTATATTTCAGGAATTTGAGGATTACCAATTTGGAGAAATGGAAATCGATGAAATCCACTTATCTGTACGGTATACTACAGCCAACAATGGATTTTATTCAGCCTCGGGAAAGATTCCTGTTTTCAACGAAGCTACCTCATAGTTGTTAACTTTTTCACCTAATTTTCATCTGTCATATATTTCTTTTAAAGATTCAGCTGCAGTTGAAACTTGCATTTCTTCGGATTTCTTACTTTTGTGAATTAAGGATTTCAAAATGCTTTGAAAGCCTTTTATGTGAAAGTAAATTTATTCTGTTCTTAAATTTTGTTTTTAATACCTATTGACTTTCCCAGGTGCTACCAGACTTTACCTGCAAGTGGTTCTACTATAACAGAATAGCAATTTCTGCTATGCTTTATAATTGCCAGTGGAGGAAAAGTAGTAATAGGGGCAGAACTTGCTCCAAAGGAGTCCATCATCTCCATGCTTCTGTTTGGAGTGCAGCCTTGTAAATGCAGGAGCCCCCTTCAAAAGGGTTCTGGACATTTATGATTAATTGCCTTTTCCACTTTATGAAGGTTGCGTCAGGAAGACACAGTGACCTTTCTTGCACACTTTCAATCCCTAGTTGACATGTTAAATGTATCAAAACCATATTCTACCATCTGCAGCCAGGCTCCACAGACTACTCTGTAGTGTACTTTGACTACTGTACATGCCCAGGTATACCACATTGATTGAATTCTATCCCCAGGATGCTTCTTGTCCTCCAAAATGTTAAAGCATCAACACCCAAGGCTCCATTACTTTTCTCTACCATGTTCTTGGTCTCCCACTCCCCTTTGCTCCTAACACTTCACTTCTTAATCACAAAGCCATATAGTTAATTCTTATCCTCTCATCTTTTCCATATGTCCAGATCATTTCAGTACTCCCTGGTTGGCCTACTCAACCAAATTGCACCTACTATAGCATTTTTCTCGTGCGCATTTGTTCATTGCATTTATCAATACATCTCTTCCTCAAGCATTTCATTCCAACACATCCATCCCCTTCTTTTTGCTTTATAGGCCCAGGACTCTCATCTGTTTAACACTCAGGGCTGCTGAGCCTTAAAGTATCCCCATTATCCCCCTTACAGACACTCTCTGGTTAAATTTGATAGTCCTGAAATGTAATATCTCTCTCAGTCTCCCGGGAGTCACTCATTTTCCTCTGTTCAGTATCAAAGCACCACAGTTCAGCCCCATAATGACATTTCTCTTTTATGTTTTAGGGTACTTGCAAGTGTTTCTGTATTACTTTACAGTGGATAGACATTATAAAGGGTAGTTTGGTGTCTGTCGTCTATATTTCTCCGAATCTGGTGAAGGCACATAATTGCTGTCATCTCTATTAATATTAAGATGGTTAGAGTTAATTACGAAGGATGCCATTACTCATCTCGAATCTGTTAAATATATTGGCACATTATTGTCCCCACCATTTTTCCGTATTATTTTCTATAACGGCCTTTCAAATGTTTTTTAATTTATTTTTTTAATGCTTTGCACAAGATTCGAAAGCGGAATCAAGATGGCGAAGCACCCTGAGGAAAACAATGTGCAAGTTTGTTTTTTCAAGATATTAAGTGAGTACTACTACAGCAAGGTGTGTACAGTGCATCATTCAGTTCTTTGTATCATCAGGTTTGTGACCAAACGTTTTAGACATTTTGAAATCTAATCATTTAGGAGTAAATGATAAAATGAACCCTGTAGGTAGAGATGTTGATCACTGCTTTTTCGAAGCTAGTCAAAACATTTCATGTGTTTGAGTATTGTAGTCGATTTATTGTAATCATTTTGAATTATTTTGGTTCAAATGTATATTGAAATCCAGGAAACCATGTTCATAAAGCTTATGTTAAAAAAAAAATGTCAAATACACTATCGATATGATGTAATGATGACGAAGTGACAACAGAGTTGAGGTGGGTAATGACGTATTGATGACGTAACGAGTAGGGCTGGGCGATGGCGTCACAATGATGTATTTCCGGCCATTTGGTAGTGGTAACCGTATAGCTCCCATATCCCCATCTGCCTATACGTTTGTTCTGGTATGTTTTCCTTCATTTTTGATAGAAATATGATATAAAAATATTATGAAATAAAAAAACTAGTACTGAGAAATGGCAATTGAATAGGCGTGTACGGCAAATAAGAGGTGACAATCAATCAAATGGTAAAGTGGTTAGGTTGGATTGGTTAAGTTAGGTTAGGTTAGGGAAGAATATGGCGGTCGGGCTTTGCGTCCTCACCCCCCAGTTGGTGTGGTGTAAAACGCGCGGAACAAATGCCATTGCCCAAAATAGCAACTTTTAAGCCAAGCCATTTTGACCAACTTGAAAAATTTGTCCCATGCGATTTTCTTTTTTTTAAATTTTATTTTAGATATTGTATGAAGCAGTAAAGAAAAAAAAAAATTACTGGACTGTTTAGAGCGACCGACCTCTCTCTCCTTCTATGTCTCCCCTTCCACTCTACCCTAAACTCTACACCTTGGTAATCACGACCTACTGCTGTAGGGGAGGTAGCGAAGTGCTCGCTGGCTTCATCGCCATATCCGATAAGCCGATTCTGAGAAGGGGGCTCCGGAGGGTCTGTCATGGCGCCGAGCTGGGGGAAGTGAACAGAGGCCTGCAGGGGGGGGGGGGGGGGAAATAGGTAGTATTTACAAGTCTTACGGGGAAAAGGAGAGGCGCTTGCGGAAGAAAAGGGGGAAAAGGGAAATGGAATTGCAGGGGACGGTGTGCTGTCCTGGCTGACACATGGAAGAGAAATGGCTGTAATTGCCTCCGTGGTGGAGCGGTTTATGGTGGTGGGTGGTTGTAACGCAGTCACGGGCCATCCGTGGTTGTGCGTATGGGTTTTGAATCCTGGCCGCGGGAGTCGGTCCACAGTCAACCCAGCTGTTCATCCTCCCGTAAGAGTTGCTCGATAGATTAGTTTCTTGACTTAGGCTATATAATGTTAATGAGATGGCCTTCATTCCTTGTTTGTTTGTGGACAACATGGCGCGGGTCAAACATGCTTCACCGCATGTGTTTGTAGAAGAAAATAATAATACGTATGTATTATCTGGCATCTACCTTAAAAGTCCAGTAAATGTCGTCATATATGATCATTATTTTCATGGAAGAGGCATTTCTGGGTTAAGGACACACTGGAAAACAGAACAAAATTTATTACATAAACGGGACATTAATGCTAATAGCTGTAGTGAACAAGTAGAGAAAGTCTCCAGCGATGGGCCACCATCGGTGAAGAACCCCCTCCTGGTATACTGTACAAATAAAGGGATTAGATACGCATAAAAGGGATTAAATACGCAGTTCAACTTGACATTTGAGGATAAAAGTATTTGTGGAAGATGGAGGCGAGCGACCGTCCATAAAACACAAGGGGTCGGAGCTAGGCTGCAGACATCTTGCGCGCGCGCGCACACCCATCGAACCATATATATATATATAATGAGATACATAATTAGGACACATGATACCGTTTGTTACATAATCTCATTAATCTGGAGGATAGTGCTTTCCAGAAAGAATATTTGCCTTATAAGAAAGAGGCACGCGTTCACCACTGAAGCGAGGAAATTATACGGAAAATGGCCAGTGGAAATCACCAAGTAGAAATGTCTCATGAACAATTCGTGTACTGTTCTTTTTCGAACCTAAAATGATTTGTATGTTTCTGAAGATGATATAATTAATATCTACCATGATGAATAAAAGATAAATCCGGTGTGCAAACTCTTTAACTATAACATATATTCTTTCACTACGGTTTTAATTTGATGTAATGTTATGATTAAGATTAGAAAGCGGGGAATTATTGTTATTATGAAATGACTATCTGTAGGAATAAGTCCTGTGGCAAAAGCCGTAAATGTTATTCGGTATTTGTTACCTAACTTGACATCTGGCCGAACAGTACTGTATACACAGGGTATATGTAACAATAAACCTGCACTGTGTACAGATACACAGCAAATTATCATTGATGTTAACGCGATTTTCCGCTCAAGTCCCCGCTTTCAGTGAATCTGTAATTTGAGTTTAATCGTAAAACTTCAACGTTAGGGGAATAGATTTGCAAGGTTCTGAGGTACGTCTTGTATGTTTGCCTCGCGATTGCACCCGATTCGAATTCTCAGCACCCACAGGCAAGTCCATATCATTTATATATATATATATATATATATATATATATATGTGTGTGTGTGTGTGTGTGTGTGCTCTGTCTCCATGAATACAACACTAATTCATGATATGGTCGGGAGCCTGTAATTAATGTAATCTTATATGTCTATCAATGTAGGTTTGACGGGTATTAAACAAGATTCTGGTTTAATGTTGCTTCCAGTGATACTCATTAAACCCACACGCGCACACGCGCGCGCGCCTGAGTACATTAAATTCTTATTAAATCCATTGTGAGAATTTTTAAGGCTAGAACGGAATTTGAATATTCCTTCTCCATTTTACAAGTAATCATAGGTCATTGTTGATTAGATGACTAGATCATTGTATTAAATAGAAGAGGTAAATGAGGATTAGTTCAGTGCTAAGAATATACAAGGCTCGCAATGTTTTACATCTTAGTGAACAACATTTTTTCCTAATTCCAAAATTACTCTGAAGATATAGCAGTTAGATACGACCTTGACGGGAATTACCTCAATCTTGAAATTACTTTTCGGTTCAGAAGTGAAATTATATTTGGTCTGTGGATACGGAGGCTGGCAGCTGGTTTTGTGAGACCGGACGAATGGTACTGACGTAGAGAAATTGCTGGAGGCGTGGGACAAAGAAAAAGAAAATAGGAAATATTACCATGATACTTAAAATGTAATGCGAGATGAAGATGGGAAAACTGGGGGGGAAGGGGAGGGGTGGGGGTGAAGGGAGGGAGGGTTGAGGAGTTCAGGAGGGAGGGGTAAGGAGAAAGTATCGTGGGGGGGGAGGGGGGGGGGGGGGTTGGACTTCAACTGTCTGCACCAAAGAGTGCTATTTATAAGTCTTCGCAGCCATGGAAAAGGTAATCAGGTTTTAAATTGAGTCTGTGTGCCGCCTCAGAGGGAAGCCTTACAAGCGGGGGGAGCAGAGATCCCGGAGCCTTCCCGAGTGGTAGGGAGGAGGAGGATAAGATGCTGCTGTTGGTGGTGCTGCTGCTTCTGATGGTGCTACACTCTCTCTCTCTCTCTCTCTCTCTCTCTCTCTCTCTCTCTCTCTCTCTCTCTCTCTCTCTCTCTCTCTCTC
>JAUUDZ010268082.1:0-16876 GCA_032361705.1 Panulirus versicolor | reverse complement strand
AAACCTGTCTTTTAAAATAAGCCAGGTATTAGTTATTAGGAAAGACATGAGAGGGTAGAGAGTTCCAAAGTTTCAAGGTATAGGGAAAGAGGAAGTTATCAAAACAACACACACATGAGATGCCCACAGCCACACTGTAATCATGTGATGCAGAAGCTTGCCTAGTATTGAAGCTGGCCTGGGAGAGTTTATAAATCAGACCTCTTTTGACAAAACTCTGACAAGTAAGGATGCAGAGCTAGAACCACCCCAAATGCGCGAGTATACTCCACACAAGGACAGATCAGTCCTTTGTATAAACGGAGCAACTATTCAGAAGAAAAGGACATTTTCATATCTAAACAGGATTCTCAGTTTCTTAAAGACAGACTTAGCTATTTCTGTAATGTGGGGTTTCCAAGAAAAAGTGTATATTACAGTAATACCAGGTATGCTGATCAAGTCAAGCACTGGAATACACAATCTACAGTAGAGTTAGAGGAGAAACATGAATCAAAGAGAGTTACTTTGCCTATGGGAGACAGATATAGTACCATCGGAACAGAAAAATGAAGGAAAGGTAAAGCAACATAAGGTGTTAGCAATGCCCTTAGCTAAAGACCAGAGATACCTATCAGTGGATAACAAGGAGAGGTTACTGCACTGGGTTAGTTAGGATTTTCGATGTATGTATGGATCATGGTGAGGTGCCTGAGGTATCAAAGAATGCATGTACACCCAGCCCTTGCTTTATGCAGGATCACTACAAGCGATTTTGCTATTCTGCAAGGAACCTACTTCCACCAAAACTCCAGTGACAGTTGACAGGTGGAGTAAGCATAAGTCCTGGGTGGAGCACACCAAGTTTCCACCTGCAAGACAGTCTCGCAGTTACCACTGTTGTGTGCGTATCTGTGCTACTTGTGCGATTTGGATATACCTGCTATAGTGATTTTCCTACAACCCATTGTGTTTGTGTTTGTAATATGGCATCTAAACGTCCAGCAACATCTAACTCAAAATAACCATGTAAACAGAAAAGATCCTCTCCCAAATTTATCAACAGACATTTTTGTTAACGTTTGTGTTAATTCCTAATGTACTATGATAAAATCTGGGTAAAATACATCTGGGACATATCTCACACTGTTGCATAAATTCCATTTTTCTCCAAATCACTGGTTCACTATATGCAATTCTTCTGTGCTTGGTTTTCACAAAATACAACCCTTGCATAAAGCAAGGGATAGATACTACCATTGCATAAAGCAAAGTGGGACAAAGGCAAGTGTTCACTTTACAGAGACATAAATTTGTTGAGTGCATGGGGTCTGAACAAGGAGAACCATGCACAGGATAAGAGTAAATAGGAATGATGTGGTAGACAGGTGACAATGTGCTGTCAATGGATTGAATAAGGGACTGATTGTAGATATGGGGCTGTGTTTTCAGTAAATTTCAAATGACAGCTACAGAATGGATACATGCAAATGAGGGCTTTTCTTTATCTGTTCCTGGTGCTATCCTGCAAATATGGGAAAGAAAGAAAAAACTTTGCCAAATGTACCTCATATGTTGTATGGTGGAGTGGTGATTGAAAGGGTGGTGGCATGGATATAGAATCAGACTGGGAAGGAACAATGTGGTTTCAGGAGTAGCAGAGGATGAGATGATCAAGTCTTTGCTTTGAAGAATGAGCGTGAGAAATACTTAAAGAAAAGTAAGGATTTGCAAGGGAAATTTGTTGATCTGGAGAAACTATATGATAGGGTAGACGTAGATGCCTAGAGGAAAGTTTTAAGAATATAAGGTGTGGGAGAAAAGTCATTAGAAACAGTGAATTGTTTTTATCAGGAGAACAAGGCATGTGTGTGAGTAGGTAAAGTACTTACAAGTGATGGTGGGTCTGCAGCAGGGATGTGTAATGTAATCTTGGCTATTCTATTTCTTTATGAACAGGGTGGCGAGCGAGGTATATACAAGCAAGGGTCTTGGAGAGAGGAGTACGTATGTAGTCTACTAGGGGTGAGGGGACTTTGGAAGTGATTCAGTTGTTGTTTCCCAGTGACACAGCAATGGTGGCAGATTCATGTGAGAAACTGCAAAAGTTAGAGTCTGAGCATGGGAGCATGTGAAAGGAGGAAGTTGGGAATACATGTAAATAAAAGCAAGGTTGTTATGTTTAACAGTGTGGAGAAACAGATCAGTGGGGGTAAGAGTTTGAATGGAGAAAGTGAGAAGGAAGTAAGGTGTTTTAGGTACCTGAGGGTGGATACTGCAGTGAATGAAACTATGGAAGAGGAGTCAAGCCATAAGGTGGGTATGGTGGCAAAGGTTCTGGGAGCACAGATGAACGTGGAAAGAGGGCACCAATTGGGAAGGCAAAAACAGGTATGTTTGAAGGTACAGTAGTCCCAGTACAATTATATGGATATGAAGCAAGGGATATAGAGGAAAATTTATAAAGGAGGGTGCATGTTTTGGAAATCAAATGTCTGGGGACAATACATGGTGTGATGAGTGTGATTAAGTAAGAGGTGATGGGGTAAGAAAAAGGTGTGAAAATAAGTATGGTTGAAAGAACTGAAGAAGGTGTGCTGAAATGGTTTGGACAAATGGAGAGAATGAATGAGAGACTGACAAAGAGGATATATGTGTCACAAGTGGAAGGGACAAGGAGAATGGGTAAACCAAACTGGAGATGTAGGGATGGAGTGAGAAAAATTTAGAGTGCTGAGGGCCTAAACATATAGTAGGATGAGAGGTCTGCATGGGACAGAGTGAACTGGAGCAAGTGGTATACAAGAAGCAACACACTGTCAGTAAACTGAACCAGGGTATATGAAGTAGCCAAAGGAAACTGCGGAAAGGTCTGTGGGGGGCTGGCTGTGGATAGGGCAGTGATTGCAGTACATTACACATGACAGCTAGAAACTGGATGTGAGTGAACATGTCCTTATCTTCATATGTTCATCGCACTACCTAGCTAATGCTGGAAACTGTGAACAAGCATGAAAGTAAAAGAAAAAAATATATACCAACACTCACAAAGACTTTAAATTATGCATACTCCGAGAAATGTACTCTAAACACAGGAAACACTGCCTCTAAAGACTTCAGAAAAGCAAGTAAAAATATATCTATGCAACTATAATCCTAAGACCAGACTCTTAACACCAAAATGTAAAAAGGTAACCTCAAAAGCTTTGGGGTTATTCTACTTCCATTTGAATTCCTGTATCTCATGTCATATAACAAATGCCAATTTCACACAGTTCTGTGACAAAATTTCCTTGCAATCTGTTTAATCATATCCCTTGTCCATAACCACCAATACCCATATAAAAATTTCTTAGTTCCCCTTTTCATATCATCATTCATATTTATGATACTTGTCCTAATTCAATATATCAAAGAATCAAAGGAATAATAGAAATGCAAAACTTACCAGCTTCTTGAGGAGCCAGAATCGAGCCTCATGATGAAATGTTCGAGTTGGATTAAGAAGGAACAGGACCATAAAACAGAGAAGAGCTAGTGGGACAGTGTATGAAGGGATGGAGAGGGCATTAGCATACAAGAACCCTAATACACTAAGAGCCCAAATCACACCTGAAATAAACAAAATTACATAAAACATAGTTTTCATTTTTTTCACACAACTGCTTCTCCCACTTCAAGTTTGGTAATGTCAGGAAAAAACAAGAGCCCCATTTGCACGCATCCATTCACTAGCTTTCATGCATATGTACTGAAACTAAAGCCTGTCATCTACATCCAAGCCATACAAACCATTCCAAAGTTCACTTTAACTGCTTTATACACCCTAGTTCAGTTCAATGGCTGCACACATATACCACATCCACCTAACCCATTTCATCCCATGCATGCTTCTCATCCCCCTGCATATTCCAAGCTCCAATACCCCCAGAGCCTACTTTACTTTTCCATCATCTTGGTCTCTCTCTCTCTCTCCATTGTGGCATCAGGAGAGGTAATGGGTGTGTGGATCAAATGATGCTTAGAAATTTTAAGAGAAATACTGTGACCACAAAAGACATAGCAAGCCCCTCATGTATCTTCATATCAGTACTTTGTCATCTCTCCTTTGGCCTTAATTACCATCTGCAGACATCAGGGCATGGAATTGGCAAAGTTCCTAAAGTATTCTAGGTCCATGTTCTGGGTCCATAGGGTCTTGATCTAAATGATGCAAGGCACTGATCAGGTCTTGCAGAAAGCAAGCTTGACCTTCATCTGGTTACAGCAGTTCTTGATTGTACTGAGGTCTGGGAAGTTCCCAGGCCACTCCACCACTTGAATATTTTTTCTGATAACCAATTTATGACCTTCTTTATGGCATGGAGTGTCCTGCATAGAGTTATCACACCCATAAACCTCATAAAAAGGAAGCAGATGGTCCTCTAGCACCTAAATGCACTGCTCTCTGTACACTGTAGTGTTGTTAGGTAAGATGTACAACCCTTCATTACCCACTGAACCACTAAAGCAAACCCTGATCATCACACTGTTTACATGTTTCATAGTCTTCACTGTGCACTGAATCATAACAGCTGGCACCCTCCAGCCTCTTCAACCTCCCCTGCCTTATTCCACTGTTGCTCATTCCAATCCCTGCATTTCTTTACAAATGCAAGTCATTTGCATTTCATTTGCTTCAAAGCAGAAGTTTGACAGCAGGTGTGCAGGAAAGAATGTGAAGGTCCTTTTGCAGGCAATGTTGATCAGTTCTTTGAGAGACATTTCCTAGAAGTTCTGGATGGCTTTTCTTGAATTTGTTGGCTGAAATACAGGGCTGTTTCAATATTTCACAAGTGGATATCTCTGGGTGGGATGATGATTTCAAAGAGGCCACAACCACTGGCAAGCAGCCACTTGGTCATGTATTATGAGCACCCAATGTGCCTAGAAATCTCATGTGTACCCTTATTTTCTTGCTTTTCAGGCTTTCTTCACTTAGAAAGGTAATAGTCAATTGTCTTGAACCACAGGTGGAAGAAAAACAGTGTCCAGAAGTGAAATTCCCATAATAAAGAGGTAGCCAGGAAGAGTAAAGAAAGAAAATCCTTCTCTAAATATAGCCTGAGGTGGGTTACTAGAGCTCATACCATTAGAAACACTAGTCTCAGCAACCACATGTACAATGTTTTCACCCTGAGAGCAGCACATACTTGTAAGCACAGTAAACCTTAGCCGTGTATCACCTTTGGAAATACATGGGGATGGACAGGTTTTTTGGAAACTATAGTTATACAAAAAGAATGAAGTGTACATGGCACTTATGGATCCGAAAAAAGCATATGATAAGGTTGAAAAGACGTGCTTGAGGAAGGTGCTATGGATATACAGGATACATGGAAAGTCATTAAATGCAGTGGGGAGTTTTTTGTGAATAAATAGGGAGAAAGATGAGTATTTCCCAAGGAAGGTGGGTCAGCATCAAGGCTGTGTTATGTCACAATGTTTCTTAAACTATTTATGGTTAGAATGGTGAGGGAGAATTTGAATGGGGAGGACATGCAGAAGGTGGAGTGCTTTAGGTACCTGGCAATGGATATGGTAGTGGATGGAACCATAAGAGCTGAAGTGAGTCAAAGAGTGGATGGAAGGGAAGCATGAAGACATGAGTGCATTAAAGGAGAGTATGGAGGGTGAGGGTACGTTCTATATGGGTGAGCTGGATATGTATGAAGGCACAGTAGTCTTGGCAGTATTGTATGGGTAAGAGTCTTAGGCCATGAATCCGAAATATAGAACAGTGGACATATTGGAAATAATATCCCTGAGGATAATGTGTGGAATAAGGAGGACTGGCCATCCAAGAAATGACAGCATAAGAAGGTATGGTAGCAAGCACAGTCGAATTGACACCTAACCAAGGAGTATTGATATGGTCTGGACATATGGATAGGATGAGCAAAGAAAGACTAAATAAGAGGATCTATGTGTCAGAAGGAAAGGGAGGAGGAGGTAAGGGAGACTTTCGATATGGAGGACAAAGTTAAGGAGGCTTTAGAATGCTGGAGCACGAATTTTCTGGAGGGTGAGAGGCATGCATGGGAAAGAATGAACTGGATCAATATGGTACAAGGGGGGGTATATGCTGTCAATGAGCTGAACTAGGGCAAAGTCTGTGGGCCTTTGCTGTGTAAGGTTAGAATTGGTTTCAGTCCATTGTACAAGAAAGCTGGAGAGTAGATATGTGCAAATAAGATCACTATTTGTTTCTTCCTGATACTACCTTAGTGAGGTGGAAAAAGCAATCTGGAATTAAAAACAATAAAACTGATAAATCTAAATAAAACTTCATAAATTCATCTACATGTTGGCAAGTGATTCTTAGGGTCTATTTCAATTATAAAACATTGAGAATATGAACTAAATGCAGAAATCTTACCAAATATTGCTGCAATTTCAATCAGATGCTGTTCTGTTAAGTGGTTCCTTGGATCAATTTCAAAAATAAGAACATGATTTACTCCAGATGATCTCCAGCCATAGATGTTGATGCCAATTAGGAAGAGGAAGAGGATGATCATTAATGGGGCTCTAAAGAGGCGCAAAACAACTTGCACATTGTGAGATTCCCAGTGGAAGATGCCTAAAATATATCATCATCATCAGTACAATCAGCAGAACAAATCTTATGCCTGAAAAAATAAAATGAAGAATCTAAAACTATTCAAATTCTATTTCACCAAATCTACAACATCAACCCTTAAACTAATGGAGTTGGTTCCCTTTCCCTACCCTAAATACCCAAAAATTCAGGGATTTCCAGGTTTGACCAAGAGTGTTTTTGTTCTTTTTTGTATTTGAAAGATATTCATATCACAATAAAGAAAAACATGTAAAAGTAACTTTAAACCATTATCATCCTTCTGTGAGTGTTTCAAAGTTTGGAGTCCTTCATACATGTGGAGTGCCTAAGACATACTGCCAACAGCTGATAGAGACATGTGACATGAGAGATGCCACTACATTTTCCTAACATTTGTTTGTTTTGTCAAAAGTACTTCAAGGTACTGCTTACCTCATTTTTCTTTATCAAAGAATGAACTATATTATTTCATAAACCATACAATTTATGCAAATATTTCAATTCAAAATTTATATGGAAATTCATGGGGAAATATCTGCTGATGTTTGGTTGCATCATTTGTTTGCCTATCTCTGTGTTGGCATCTGGGGTCTCCAGCCACGTGTACCAAACTACTCCAAAATCCATTTGTTGATTAGAGTATATATCCAATATGCTCTCCATTCTTTCTCTCTCAGTCTAAGATATGAACATTTACTTCTTAGAAGCTAATAAATATAAGTCAATATAACATACAGTAATTTACCCAGAGAAAGTCAGAAAAGAAATTATCATCATTATCATTATCATATTCAATCACCAATTCCTACATTAGCAAAGTTGTGCCAGGAAAAAGACAAAGAAAGACCCATCCACTCTCATACACATATTGTTATGAACCTGTACATTCGTTATCACAAACCTGCATGTTCGTTGTGTTTATGATAGAGAATTCGTATGCTTAGATAAGCCATGTGGTGACCTGGGAGTCCCAAGAGATTCCTTGACCGATCCCACGAGTACCTGTGATCTCACACACTTCAAGTCAGGTGGCCAAGATTAGCAGTGTATGTCGCAACCGGTCGCTTATTACTTCTCAGGTCCCATGGTCAAGTGACCCAGGGTCAGCCACAAAGTAATGCCTGTGAAAGTTCACCCATCCATCCTGGTTGTGCCATCAGATATGCAGGACTGGGCCGTTTGACAGTATGAGGGCCAGACCTTAGGCCTCCTCCAGCCAATCACATTGGGATGAGGGTGTGACAATCAGTCTTCTGACCAATCAAGGGTAATTGTGGTCATTCTGACTTATCATAGCCGTATGTGGCAGGTCAAGGCATGGCTAGCTGTTCCCGCCTGGCTGTTCCTTCAGATAAAGGCTCAGATGATATTCTAGCAGCTGATTCCTTCAGCAGACCCATGCCCAGAAAGGATAATGTAGGCTTTCCTTGTCTTGAACCCCATAGCCACCGCTGCCCTAGATTGTAAGATGTTATTCTGTGTCATGTTAGGTCTGAGTGTAACAATGTATCATATCATACAGTTGCCCTGTTCAACAAATAAGTGTCTTGCATCCTTGCTTTTATAGTCAACATGTCATAAAGGAAAGAGATCTCCTAGTCTGAAAACTTACCTGGAATGTAGAATGTGGAACAATGAATGTTAAGTGTTAATGAAAGTGTTTGTATCCAATTAAAGTGCTTTGTTATCTTGTATTCTTATTTCTTGTATTATATGTAGATTTAACCCTGGCGTTTGCTTTCATTCTATAATGTTAAGATAGCGTTATCCAGTGTGCGTAACAAAAATAACTGACATTCTTGCCAGGAGTTCGTAACATATGCATTGACGACCCTGCTAAGATAGCATTGTAACAATATACACAAATATCCGCACATACACATACATATACAGTGAAGGTCAGTCTGTGGCAGGGGTGTGTGATGTCCCCTTGGTTGTTTGATTTGTTTATGGATGGGGTGGTCAGGGAGGTGAATGCAAGAGTTTTGGAGAGAGGGGCGAGTATGTAGCCTATTTGTATTACTTGTACCAGCGTTTTCAAATGGTTGTTTGCATTCCATTTCAAATAAATATTTTTCACTTATGATAAATGAAAGGACCGAGGACCAAGTCGGTCCTAGTTCCTTTCTTCGAGAAGAACCATGACCAGGACCATCAATCCATTTTGAGTCAAGGACCGGGATAGTTGGTCCTTTTTGAGAACCAGGTACACAGCTTTACCCACTGAGCATCTTCTGCTGCAGAATGTGTCACTATATGCAAGTCACTGGGTTTCTTGATGAAATACATCAAATCTGTACTCATATGGAATTCTATGCCTATACTTGATGCATACCTAATCATTGAACCCAGTGGGCAGAGTCTGGGTCTCCATAACTATCAAATGTGTGACTCATTCCCCTGTCACAACAAGCCAATTTTGTACCAAGTGACTTATAACTGAGAAGCTAATCTTTTTGGCCCTCATGCATTACTTGCTCTACCAACTACCTGCTATTGCCTATTGTTATATTTTGTGTAGACAGTGCAGTGTGAAAAGTGGCAAGAGTTTGAGTGTTATTATGTTTGGGAAAAAGCATTATAAAATTATGGAAATGGAGGGACATCAAAGTGTGAGTTCTGGGCAGTCTGCTCATGCCTAAGTAGAAGCCACACATGTGAAGGCATAGGTGAAGGGTAAATCACATATTAGTGGCAAGAAAATTTCATCAGCTCCCATCCAAATAGTTGGCATGCTGTTTGAATGTCATTCTGATAGTTATAGCAATAAACTGTATGTACCTCCTGTATAGTTTAATGGTGAGAGTGGTGACTTTAATGAAACTGGGAAGCTAAGCTATGTCTAGGTAATGAAAAAATAGTTACTGGAAAAAATAAGACACAGCAGCCACCCCCTCCTCTGTGCAATCACTGTCACACATTCATCTTCTCAATTGTGGAAAGGTTTCCTCATATCTTCATTATCACCCATGACTTGGAGCAACAACAAAAGGCAATGTTGGGGTAAGTGCAAGTTTTAAACTCATGATTCATTGGACTCATAAAGACAGACTGACAGATAAAGAGCACTGACCATCATGTTCTCATCCACCTCATTATACCTTCCCTCAATCCATCCCAAGCCACTTCACCCGAAGCCCTCATCAACACCTTTTTCATTACCTTCTTCCATAAGACTTTATTGCATATCTCCTAAATAATGTTATGAGAGTGTGGTAACTGATTGTTATCTACGCTGTTTCAGGTATACTCCATTCACAAAAGTTAGGGTGGGAAAATTTTTGGTCATGAACATAATCCTCCTTACTACATGGGTTTCAATACTCCATATAATGAAAGATATCTAGAGCAACAGATCAGCAAGAACATAACCTTATCATAAAGTGGATACCTGTGGTTTTGTCTTTTTTTTCCCCATCTAAGCAAATTAGTATCAAGCACTAACTCCCTAAGGAAAGTCTTCACTTTGTTCCTTTTACTGTTCCCACTTTAACTGTTATCATATGGGTGAGAAGCATAGAAGAGAAAGAGATAATGAAAAAAAAATATGGTGGAAGTATAGAGAGCATATGCATAAAACAGGTGTATGCAGATTATGTACATCAACCTACAGTGTCAGTGAGATGAGATGATTCTATATGGGTAATCAAACTGGACACAAGAATAAGAGAATCATAAAAGTGAACTCATGGCAAGGCAGTTCAACAACCTGATGATATCAATTTCTTTAAGATTTAATCATGAATAACCTTAAATATATCTAAAATCATGACATGCCCCAATATAGACCATCTTGGGTGAAAGTAAAAGGGTTATAATAAGATGGAAAGGGAAATAAAAAGAATAAGATATCATATTGGTTAATCCCTGGGTGGCTGGACTCCACACAGAAACTGTGAGAAGCAGCAGCCATACACGAGCCACATGTCTAAACACTTAGGGTAGGGAAGTATGCAGGCAATTCACTAGTACGATGGCCAAAATAGTATCTATAGAATACAAAAAGAGCAAAAACATCATGGCAAACAGAAAGGGAAGGTTGAAGAGGGGTGATGCCAAGAGGTTACGGAGATGGAAGTCTTTTGATTCCACTCAAGTTAACAGAGAGGTGGAGGACGAGTCACCCCAGATGTGGGAGCAGTATTCCATATCAGGGTGAATAAAAGACTGTACATATGAAGTAGCTGCTCACAAGAAAAACAAATATGACATCTATATAACCCTCCCTGCATTTGGGAAGCAGATTATGAATGTTGATTATGAGGGGGTTTCCACGACAGAGTGGAGAATATGGTTATGCCCAACATGTTTATGCTATCACAGGGTTGAACTGTGTGCTGAAATCAAATTGAGGGAAACAAATGATTCTCAACAACAGATATAAGGAGAAATTGCATTCTAGCTAAATCAAATTCACTACACTTACTGCTTCTCCACTCCGAAGTGTTACACAATTCTGAAATGAGAGAGGAAATGTGATCTGAATGAGAAAGAGAACATGTCATTAAAGGAAGGATGGGAGAAAAAGTGAGTTGTAACATATAAAGTGGAATCATCACCATAATACTGAAGAGGGTTAGAAGTTGATTGTTTAATGAGAGAAGAAAGAGAATAAGACTATAGGACAGAACCCTGTGGAATACCAAAACTGATAGGATAGGAGAGGAAGGGGAAAGTCACTCCCTTTACAGCTACAGTGATGGAATGGCCAGGGAGGAAACAATGCATTACAGAAAAGAGATAAGCAATGGAACCAAGGAAAGTGAGTTTAGTAAGCACAGAATTATGTCACACCCTGTCAAATACTTTGGATATGTCAAGGGCTATGACAAAAGTTTCACCAGAATCCCTAAGAGAGAGGACCAGAGGTAAACCAAATAGGACAAAAGACCATCAGTGGACCTAGTACTGCAAAATCCATACTGGTGATCTGAGAGAAGGGAATAGGAGTTTAAATGATTGAGAAAAGGATTAGGAGAGCTTCAAAGACTTTGGAAAAGGCAGAAGTGAGAGGAAAGGGATGATAATTGGAAGGGTTAGAGCTGTCTCCTTTCTTAGGGATGGGTTGTACCTATGCATGTTTCTATGCAGAGGAAATATTTTGGGTTTTTTTGAGAGGCAAAATAGGCAAGCAAGGATTGGTGCTAGCTCAGGAGCAGACTCCCTTAGAATCTAAGGAGGTATGCCATCTGAGCCATACACATTGTCCACCTGAAGCTGGCAGACCCTACAATAGGGGAAACACAAGATAGCATAGTTTCAGTGGAAGGGAGGGGTGGTGGATTAGAAGATTATTCATCCAAAGTTGAGTTAGAAGAAAACAAGGCACCAAAGAGAGCAGTTTTATCAGTTGTGGAGCTAGTAACAAATTGGTCAGGTCAGAAAAGAGAAAGTTCGGTTGAATTACAGTTGTTGGAGTGCTTTTGGTAAAGTAACAAAAAGATTTGTAAGTAAAAGTCAAGTCAGCACACATTATTTATATGAACATGCACTTGGCTCTCTGAAGAATAGCTTTGCGATGATTCTAAGGAGACATGAAAGCGGAATGGGTTTCAGAGGAAAGGAAGCTATTATCAAATCCCTTACTCCAACTCACCTGACAGAGTAACTGATACAACAAGAACAATGAATGCTCCTGAGAAGAGTCCAACTTTAAATGTTGTCCAAGGACTCTGTGCTTCACCAAGAGGAGGCACACGTAATCTCTTCATAGCCCTCTGCCGGTCACCTTGCTCTAATTCAGAAGTGAAGGTGCCTTCAACCTATATCAAAATAGTAGTAAGCAATAAGACATACAAAGGATTAATGTTATATTTAAATCTTGCCCTATTTCACAATGTGACAGACAAAGGGTTAATGTTAAATCTAAATATTGCCCTATTTCACAATGTGACATATAGAGGGTTACTGTTATATCTAAATCTTGCCCTGTTTCATAAAGTGACATATAAATCCTTAATGTTATATCTAAATCTTGCATGGTTTCATCATCTAAAATAAAGATGACTAAACTTTACTCCAGATATTCAGGTCATTCCTGGTAAAATCACTTTTCCCTAAGTCACAGAGATTACAGAATATTCTTTGAGATACATAAACTTCCAATTAAAGTTGGTTTCCTCTCATTTTCAGTACCAGTCTCTTTCTCCACCCATATCGATATTCAATGGGTGATGAAAGCTAACTAATCTGAAAATTCTAATAATCCTCTTTGCACATAATTTGTTTCCTTTGTTGCATTTCTCTGTTAGTTGTCCCTTCCAAAACATCCATTTTTCTAATCCTTTCCATATTCAAGCTATCAAAAATACTTTCTGATTACTCTGCCTTGTCATACATGGCAAGTTAACCTCTCTTTTGGCTTAAAATTAAGTCTTTTTTCTTGCTCAAACTATATTCCCTCTACTCGTTCACACTCCTTAGATTACCTCTCAGTTCAGTTACGCTACCCACCCAACTAGCTATGGTCAGAATATCAGAAGACATTATCATCTTTGCTTATCACACTTATAGCAGAATAAGTTTTGATTGATAAACTTAAAGTAAGATCATCTACAGAGGGATTTTACGTACTAGCAAGTCTAACAAATAAAATGCAGTAGGTGACACATGCTTTCACTAATATCACTGAAAACATGAGAAGTGCCCCAGTTAATGTAAACAGCTAAGATGGCAGAAGTACAGGAACATGAAGAGAGGAAACAATCTGGAAAAAATACTGTCTGAAAAGACTGGCCATCTGAAAGTGCTCCATTGTCACTATGGCAAAAACACAATCACGAGAAAGAATCATCTCAACAACACTAACCAGTCGATTACAACATGCATATCAACACACAATAATCTTTATCAACTCCATCCTCATTAACTTCACTGAGGTAAGTTAACATACTATCCATCATCACTAACTTGGATAGGGTAAGTTTATGTATCGTTTATCATCACTAGCTTGGATGGGGTAAGTTCATATACCATCTATCATAACCAACATGGATGGAGTAATTTCATATACCATCTATCATCAATGACTTGGATGGAATAAGTTCATAAACATTCTATCATCACTGACTTGGATGGGGTAAGTTCATAAATCATCCATCATCATTAACTTGAGTGAGGTATGTTCATATACCATCAACATTAAATTTGGGTGGCAAAACTTCACATACCATCTATCATCATTAGTTTGGTTGAGATAAGTTCACAAACCATCAATCATCTTCAATTTGGGTGGGAAAAGTTTGTATACCATCCATCACCACTAACTTGGTTGGGGTAAGTTCACATACCATTCACCATCATCAAACTGGGTGAGGTAAGTTCATATATCATCCATCATCATTAACTTGGTTGGGATAATTTCATATTCCATTCATAATCATCAATCTGGGTGGGGTAAGTTCATAAACCATTCATCATCACTAACTTGGGTAGGGTAAGCACAAATACCATACATCATCACCAACTTGGGTGGGGTAAGTTCATTTACTCTCCTTCATCACTAACTTGGGTGGGGTAAGTTCATATACTGTCCATCCATCATCACTAACTTGGGTGGGGTAAGTTCATATACTGTCCATCATCACTAACTTGGGTGGTGTAAGATCATTTACTATCCTTCATCACAAACTTGGGTGGGGTAAGTTCATATACTGTCCATCATCACTATCTTGGGTGGGGTAAGTTCATATCCTGTCCATCATCACTAACTTGGGTGGGGTAAGTTCATATACTGTCCATCGTCACTAACTTAGGTGGGTGAAGATCATAAACCATTCATCAAAATACTGAAAGTTATGGCAACATAGGACATCCCTCCCAGACCCATATCACTATAGCCTCCATTAAAACAGCCTAGTATCTAAATAAGAAGTCCTTTTAGAACTTCTAATAATTGTCACACTTCTACAATCTTTCCTAATTGACTATATCACATTTCTCACCAACGGATGGTTCACTAAGACCTCATAAGACAGTACTAGCTTAGGGGAGATTAACACACCATTTCATCTCCTACACTAGAGTGTATCCATGAAGATTCATCGTGTTGATCTTCATATCACCTAAGAGGTCACCTGATACAAGTTATAAGACTGAAAAACTACACAGCAACTCTCCCCGATCAATGACATCATGGTATAAAGATGGGGTGATGTCCATACCATCACTAACTTGTTCAGGCTTTTCCTGCGGTCCAGTTGACCACTGCCACTAGTGGGTTTTCACCTCATGAATTGAACTTCTAAACTTCATATATCATTCATTTGTCTGATCTGTATTCTTTCTCTTGCCTGTGTTTCAGAGCATATATTCTAAATACTTTCTTCTTCTTTTAAAAGCTCAGAGATGTAAGACTGTACCTGCTAAGCTAGGCTCAATAAGAGATTATGAGTTTATTTTACTGCAGCAGCAGCCTAAACCACTTTGCTTAAGTTTAATTTTGTATCTTGTTCTTTTAGAAACTAGTTTATGCATTGTAGAATATCTGCTTTTTGCTTTACTTAGGAAATTTTAGTAATGAAGGATCTCAGTGTTTTATCAGTATGACAAGAACCATAACCTTTCGGTGTAGCTGAGTTAGCCATCCTGATGGTTTTCAACTTGCATTTTCCTGTTATGACTTGTTTTTTCTTTCTTGGGGGAAAATAAATATTCTATCAATGGAGGTGCTTTACGTATAGACCTGGACACTGATAGTCCCAAATATCATTTGCATGGATATAATAAGAAGATGATGAGACATAAGTCCAACTAGTTGGGAGATTTTTCTCAATAGGACAGTCCATCAAATGTCACATTCAAATCTTCTTTATCAGTAAATTACTGTTTTCTGACCTGTCTAATCAACTTATGGTAATAAAAGTGTTTTGTATCCCTGTGTCATCAACAAGAAAAGTAAGGAAAGACCCCAGCACAAGAGGTTCCCATGCCTTGACAAGTGGACCAATGTAAACTAAAGGAACTAAGTCAAAGGGCACCTAAGCAATGGGAATCTTTGCAATCCTTCCATGGGACTACTCCTTCATAAAACATCAACAAGGCTTTTGACTGTCTACAGTATGTATAACCCTTGCTGTTGCTGGGTACTGCTCAGCTTTGCATACATCATGATCAGCTCAAAACACTGCCATTGATAGAGAAAAAGCAAAAACATACCTAAAGGCCTAAGGTGCCCATGCCCCCACTGCATACAAATGATACACAACAGGAATTGATTCAAGGCCTCCTAACCATACAAAATGCTTGCAATAAATAATCCACATTTTTCCCAACAATATAATAACATGGGACTCCTGAGACTGAAAAAAATTGAAAAAAAATCAATAAGAAGTGGAAAAGAAAACTTTTCTTCAACAGTTGAAGGGGAAAAACAAAATACTTAATTGAAGATATGCTACTTAACCTCCTGAATCAGTCTGTCTATATCCTTATTGGTGTTAAATGTAGAGCAGTCAACATTATCTTCACGCCATTTAGCTCCAATGGATGTGCTCATCAGCTGAAACAGATAATATCAGTAAACCATATAACCAACATAATACCAATAGAAATGAATCTGTATCAAATCAAAAAAAGTTCTAATCAATAACCTATCACTTATATACTGTATATTCAGAATCAAGGTGGATCAGATCTAGGTATCTTTTTGCAGTAGTTTATTCCTGGTGACAATGAGTGCAAAACCACAGATGGACTTTTATACATCTGTTTCCTAGTAATTACCGATTTGTGACGGTCAGTCTGCAGCAGGGGTGTGTGATGTCTCCATGGTTGTTTAATTTATTTATGGATGGGGTGGTTGGGGAGGTAAATGCAAAAGTTTTGGAGAGAGGGGTGAGTATGCAGTCTGTTGGGGATGAAAAGGTAGGGAAAGTGACTTAGTTACTGTTTGCCAATGATACAGCACTAGTGGCTGATTCAAGTGAGAAACTGCAGAAGTTGGTGACTTATGGAAAAGTGTGCAAAAGGAGAAAGTTGAGAGTGAACATGAATAAGAGCAATAGGGATGAGGAACAGGTTAATTGGGATGCAAGTTTCAATGGAGAAAAATTGGACGAAGTGAGGTGTTTTAGATATCCAGGAGTAGACCTAGCAGTGAATGGAACCATGGATGCAGAAGTGAATCAGAAGATGGGGGGAGGGGGCGAAGGGTTCTGGGAGCATTGAAGAATGTATGGAAAGAGAGAAAGTTATCTCCGAGAGCAAAAATGGGTATGTTTGAAGGAATAGTGGTTCCAACAATGCTATATGGTTGCGAGGCATGGGCTATAGATA
>JAUUDZ010267972.1:0-16878 GCA_032361705.1 Panulirus versicolor | reverse complement strand
ATTACCGTTCGCTCCTGGAGACATTCCAGTGTTCAGACACACCTCCCACAGGGTCTGGGGGTACCACTCTTTCGTGGGTCATGTAAATACGTTGCTCTGGGAAGACGATTTCCCTCAATCTCACTTTAATATAAAGGATCACCTAGTTCCCAGGTGCTTCCTGAAGAGGCATAAAGTCGATCCAGGGCGAAGTGTCTCATTACGGACGACCCTACAGCAGTTCAGATCTTTTACGTATTAGGGAAGTGGCACTCCCCCCCACTCTTACAAACAATGAAAGGGAAATGGCACTCCCCACCACTTCTACAAACAATGGAAGGGAAATGCCACTCCCCACCACTTCTACAAACAATGGAAGGGAAATGGCAATCCTCACCACTCCTACAAACAATGGAAGGGAAATGACACTCCCACCACTACTACAAACAATGGAAGGGAAATGGCACTCCCCACCACTACGACAAACAATATAGGGGAAATGGCACTCCCCACCACTACTACGAACAATGGAAGGGAAATGGCTCTCCCCACCACTCTGACATACAATGGTAGGGAAATGGCACTCCCCATCACTCCTACAAACAATGAAGGGAAAATGGCACTTCCCACCACTACTACAAACAATGTAAGGGAAACTGCACATCCGACGACTCCTACAAACAACGGAGTCCGTTCTTGGCAAATTTCCCAGAGATCCAAGTAAAAGCTCAGCGCTTGGAAGGAATCTGGGCTGCCTCTTGAATTAGTGACCATGACAGGTAACGAAGCGTTTCAATGGACTCTGCCCACAGGAATGTTACCCCAAGTGAATGCAACTGCACCCAGACTCAGTGCTCTTCTCTCAATATATACCTCACAATGAGATGCTCAGGCTTTCGATACAAATGCCTTGGAGACAGAGTAGATCCAACAGAATCGGATCTATATTCTCCCTCGGACAAAGACTGGTTCACAAGTGATTCAGAATCTATGATATATCAGGATCATGTTCAGTGACCCTGATAGCCCCCTGTGGAGCCCAACATTTGTTCTCACTTATTGTCAAACGCTGCCCACGGTCTATACCCATGTCACTGCACCTCTTCAACCGTTTGGTCTTTGAAAGTCTAAACACAACATTTTGAGCTCCAATATTTGGAATTTCTCCACGATATCCACAAACGAAGCTTTGAAGGGGATCAACGCTTGACCTCATGCAGTGTGTCCAACCTTCCACTTGTAAACAGAACCAAACAGCTTAGACAGCACTCCAACTCTCTGTAGCCACATAGCCTGTACCTTTGTTTACGTCTTCCATTAAGAAAATAAACTATACCTAATATCCTCTTACAAGATTGCCTCATAGGGACCTCTTGTTGTGGATTTTAGTTAAATATATGTTTGTCTCACCATAAAATGAAAAACTAGAATTCTTTTCTTCCAAAGGTTCAACAGTACAAGTCCCTTAACAGTTTTTGTTCCTTAAAAAAAGTTCTAAGTTCTCTTGACTCGGAAACCCTCCAGTCAAACCTTGTAGAAATCTCTTGCAAAATTCATTATTCCTTATCGCTCTTGCGTCAGGCGGCCGGGTAAACTAGACCCCAAGCTATGTCTCGAAAAGAGTCCCCTCTAGATTTCCACCAGGCCTGAGACTTTGTTTAAATTCCTCCTGATCCTAAGTTCTTGGTTAATAAATGAGACACTCTCAAAAATAATGACTACCAATTAAGATTTGAAAATTCGAAAATTTACATTATCGTATATGTCCAGTCAACACACTTAAAGCCAATGCAGACAAATGACATCAAAGCACTCGACACTTCCAACATGCATCACCTAGGACCTACAAATAAACATTTGGAAGGCACAGAGAAGCAACTAATAATATTACCATTGGTTATTAATCTCGAATTAAATGTATACGAGATGTCATCAACACTGCCTTACCTCAGAAACGTTTCCCTGGAAGACACAAAGTGCAGACGTCTCTGGAACTCAGCTTAAACCTTCGTCTCAAAATGCGGGAACTTGAACTCTGCATGATTCACAGTGTGTGACACTAGCAGGCCTTCAGCCATGCAGCAAATTTCCTCCCCTTAACTACGACATCATACATGGTAAGTACAGAGAAACCCCGCATTCTTCTCGTGTCTATACTCGTATATTCTATGTTCACAGGGTAATACCTACTGGGACAACCTGGGTTTTGTAATATGAAAAAAATACAAATTCCTTCCTGGAGGGGAAGCCATATGAGCTTTCCTCTCCTTTCCCCTGCGAACTTCCCTTTTACCCTTCTGTCACTCATTCCTCTCTCTCTGTTACCAAGTGGGATAACGTTCCCATGGCCCAATGGGAACAAATAAAGGTACTTACCTGCAAGAGAAACGGTATTGTCATATGGCCTACAGAGAACAGAAGCCTGTGCTTAGATGAAAGGAGGGTTCATGCCTCGGGGTAGCTCAGATGGGCTTGTCTGGGCCCATAATTTGTTGAGCTCTCAACGTTTGCTCAAAGAGCTGCTCCTGCAGGAAGAAAGGGCTTTCATATTTTCAGAAGCCAGTCTGCTGTAAAACTAACTGAAATCAAGATCGGCAGTATCTCCTACAACAGATCTTTATGTGAGGGTATAGTAAGTACGATTTTACGATGTATTTAAACTAAGAGATAACCTTCTTGTAGATATGATAATTTTCCTTCGAAATGTTGCTCTTTGATTAGATACTTTTGCGTTATTAAGCATGCTAAGTTCTTTCCAAATAAATGCGTAATTACCACTGAAAAATTATTTACTTTCTTGACTCAATATCTTCAAATACAATTCGAGCCGTGTTAAACTTTCAGTAAAACAAACTAGGAAGCAGTCTGCAACCCAAGGTAGTTCAAGAATAGAAAGTAAAGAAAAAGATTTCTGATCCAGAGTTTCGTTTCAGTAAGGCCTTTGTACTCTCAAACATTCACCAACAGATTTTCTCTAACACAACTGCTACCTGGCTCATCGGAAAACCGCTTTACCCCACTATATCCAGAAACCTCGAGACTTTCAACTCCAATAAACGAAAAGTCAAACTTAAGAGCAAGCAACACAGCCCTGCTAATGACCCTCTGATTAAATGAACTTTTTCATCAACTGAAATTGAATGACATGAAGCAGTGTGCTCGTCTGAATTCCTTGCACAACCGCTACACGTGTACTGGGCTTATAGTTAAGAGCACGTGCATTCATCATATCAAAACACTGAAAACTTAATGGACTCAGGATTCAGCCTAAGCATGTTCTTAATGGGGCTCGCGTCGCGTCTGTTCTAGACTCTTGTAAAGTCAAAGATTTAATGACGGAAAAAATGAGTGCATCCGTGGAAGATGGTATAATTGTGGTGATTCTGACAAACAGTTTTAGCACATTTATACATCAGGACACTTATCAGTCGTATTCCATCTGCCAACACACATTGATGAAGATTTGAAATAGAACCTGAAGTAGGTAGGTATTATATACTGTTTTAAGTTAAGGAAATTACACTTAAAATAGATATTTCCCCGAATGGACTTAAATCTTACTAGATTCCCCGTGTGCTACGACACTTCAGTCAAACTACTGACAGAATTTTCCAAAGGAAAAACTCTTGTGCGGATAAATTCCAGGATAATTCAATTGGTATATATATAACACTCTTAGAAGGTACACATCATAGTAACTCACCAACATACTGACTGCCGCACTTCAGGTGTGTGTGGTAATGACGAGTGTGTGGTCTGATCGCCTTAGTAAAATTCAGGTCTCACCAGAGGACTTTCCCCCTCAGCTTAATACCCGATAAATATGGATGATGGCAGCTTATTGTTGATTATTTTGGATGTTTAATCTGTGTAATCGTCCTCTGCCAGTTGTAAATGATTTAACAGTAAATCTAGGGAAGTGCAACATAAGTCTTTGGAAATAATGAGTTTGTTCTTGGCATTCCCTTGATGGGGGAAAATAAATATTACAATGGTCTCAGTTCCCCGTATATAATGACCTTTCGCTTGCGTAATTTTCTGATTAATTTTCCAGGGCCAATTATTAAACATTCATTTATATACGGATACCTTTTACTCTCCCACTCGGGAAATTTGACAGTGATGTCCAGTTTCATCTCAGATGATTTTAACCATGCAGCGGTTCTTACTTCTGGTGGCCTAAAGATTGTCTGCATCAAGTGAGACTGTCTGACGATATGGAGTGCTTTACTTACGCGGGAGTGGATATGACAACGAACAGAACCACAAAATCTGCGGCGAGACATAGGGTAGGGAAGAGGGGTAAGAGTACTGGGTGCACTGACAAGTGGGTGTGTGGAAGGAAATGTTATTGTCTGTTAAGGCAATGATAAATAACCTCCTAGGTTCAGTAGTGCCCAGGGTTTTATATGGATGCGAGTCGTAGTCCCTGAATGCTAAAGAACAGAAGTGGGTGGACGTGTAAGAAATGACAGTGTAAGAGGGAAGTGTGGTAGCAAGCGCATTTTGATTAAGGGAGTTAACCAAGGTGTTCTGAAATAATTAGGACGAATGGAAGGGATGAGCGAAGAGAAATTAAATAAGAGGATCTACGTGTCGGAAGTTAGGGGAACAAGAGGTAGGGGAAGATATTGGAGATGGAAAGATGGACTGAAAGAGTCTATGGTAGGTCGGAACCTGATCATTCAGGAGGATGAGAGGCATGCACGGAATAAGGTAAACTGGAGTGATGTAGTTAGTATATTGGTGTTGTCGACGAACTGAACCTATTTTGCGTAAATAGGCAGCACAAGCTCTCGTGATGACGGCACCACTGGTGTTTACAAGTGGACGTCTTCACTTTAGGGCCACTATACAGCCCTTCTAGCCTACTGTAAATAACTGTGCTTTGCAAAGACTTTGGGTATCTTCAGGGCCCTTGCAAGCTGTGCAATGCCACTATGTTGTTCAGCTAGGAAGATCAATGCTGCCGAAAAGCATCTCAAGCTATAATGTGACCTTAGCCAACTTCGTCTCTCTTGCAGTACAACCATGCAACCTCTGCAATCCGGCCTCCCCCCTACTGGAACACCAAGGGGCCTCAACATCTCTCTCCTGTTGCACGACGACGGAACTTTCTGCAGCATCTGCATCACAACCACGAGACGCTGAGATGCCTCCTCCCTCCTGCACCACCACCAACATATCGGCAATGCCTCCTTTCTCCCCCAGCACAACCATGAGACCTCAGCAGTAACGCCTCGTACCTCCTTCATTACCAAGAACGAGCCCGAGGAAACACCACTTCCCTACAGCCATGAAACCTTGACAATGCCTACTCCCTCCTGCTGTATGACAACGGGATCTCGACAGCGCCTCTTCCTTCCTGCAGCACTAACACAGGACTTCACCAATGCCCCTTTCCTCTTGCAGCCCAACCATGACACAACGGTAACACTTCTTCCCTCCTGCAGTACAACCACAAAGCCTCGGCAGCGCTTCTGCCTCCTCTTTCCTTCAACACGACCATGAGACCAGGAAATGAATCATGCACCCTGCATCAGCACTACGGACACCTGCCTCACCCCTCCGGCACTTGCCCTCGCAACAGCCACTGTCATGGACCTTTCTCCCATCTTTCCCTCCTTCTACAATTCCATTTTTTTTAGTCAAGTCTACAAGCACCAAAGAAACAAAATTCCTTTTACATTTTTATATCTTTTTTTTAACTTTCATATGAGTTGGCAATTACTGGTGTATGCTTTTGCTTGTGTCATATCGGACAAAACGGAAAAAAAATTAATGAAATAATAGCCATATGTGCAATTTTCAGCAAAGAAACTTTGAATAACTGGACTTTGAAATCTTCACGCTTCTACTAAATAGTACTGCCTCAATGTTCTAAAATAATTGTAATCCTCAGCACCTTGTGGAGCTGTTTATTCTACTAATTCAACAAACAACAATGTTCACCAGTTCTTTCATATCGTGGACATCACCACAATTCAGAATTTTTGATTTCGCTCACCAGTCTTTTTATAAGTTTTAAAATCGCTCTATATTCTTGCCAAAGCTGTACTCGTTTTCCAAGTTCGACTATCATCATGAAGTTCCCATCGTGGAAGGAACCATATAACAACTAATAAGCATCGTCACGAATGCCAAACTTCATCTTCCTCTGTGCATCAAACTGTAAAAATCTATATTTTACCATTTTTTACCTATACTGTGAATATCTCGGCCCAGTTCAAGCCTTTGAATATAGCACTCAGTGTATGATATCTTAAACTGTTGATATTAATCAAAACAATGATTAAGTGAATCACCTGTCCTCCCAGGTGTTGGAATCACAAATTTTTTTAGTGTTGGATTTACCTCATGTTAACGGCATTGGCAACGCTAAGCGCATTGTGCTTAAGCTTAGTTGTTCCAATAATAGTTAGTCTTAAGTTAATTAGCTGCTGTCGTTATTAAGAAGGTTAACCTTAATGAGAGCTTTAATGGCTTGTGACCATAATGGTGGCTGGGATTTCATGGGTTCAGTGAGTTAGCTTCGGATCGGCACTCGTAATCTCCGTCATTATACTGCTCGGGAAGCCGAGCTAAACTCAGGCGTAATCAGAGCGTTTGCTGAAATTTGGAAATTAGTCCTTAAGATAGTTATGTATTGATAATAATCTTTTGTCAAAGTAAGCTTGATAAGTTTCGCAGACAGAGAACAGATGACTAGTACGACTATTTTATTGATCAAGTATCAATCAGAGACAATGCTATACTCTTAGTTTGGCCCGAACGCTTAATATCTCAAATATCTACTTATGAATTCAGTCAAAAGTAATTCTTTGGTGAATAGTACAATTGCTTCATTTGGTCTGTGTTAGTCGTCTAATCTTCTATGATGTGCAGGTTTCCAAAGTGTCCCTTGATCAAAATGCACCAATCATCCGCCTTTCTAAACTTCAATCAGATACAGTATTTAAATCAGTCTCGGATATCCTGTGGACGTTGCAGTCAAATGTGGAGCTTCGTCTTTTGCGAGCTGGCCTCTAAGCAGTTTGCCACTACATCCATTCCTCCTTAACAATGAACTGTATTGACAAACTTATAAGTGGTCATAACCCATATTGAAGCAAGAAATGACTCCTCCGGCCATCACTCTGGTGTCAGCCAATATGCTTATGAAAGGAACAGAAAAGTTAGCGAAATCTTTAAGGGAAAAGTCGTTTTTACCCTAACTTTAGGTGCTAGTCTTCTGAGAGAAAGGCACCACCCTGACTTGGTACACTTAAAATCTGTACCATCCACCTCCTTGTGGCTTCCACTATGTGAATTGATCATTACATGAGGGCTTTAAGCACTTAAATAAAGCACATGATGGCACAGTCGGCGAAAAATTTAATACCATACACTAGGCCAGTGAAGTAGCCAAAAGGGGCTATGCCACCCGCCCCATACATCAGGGTCAAGGACTACTGTTACAAGCCGACCAGGTTTAGGAACTGTTATTGAAAGGGGCCATTCATAACCTCAGAAGGAAATAGGACATATAGATCTGTCTGATCGATGAGAAACATGATAACTGACGGATAAAATGTATGCAAGAACAACACCAGTGAAGCAACAGATGGCTTCACACGATGGTTCCCTTTAAACCTAGTAGCAGTCAGACCTCTTAGTAGTCAAAGATAGTGAGTAAAACTCAGAACCTGATAAGTTACGTTTATCTAAACGTTAGGCAAGTGATCCTAGTGACCGTGAGGAAGACAATAAAGTAACGTACTTCCCGTTTTGTCTTACAGGACCAGCCCTTGAACTGTACTCGAAAAACTCGACTTTACCGGCAGGTTATCAAGACTTTGTCTTAACCACTCTCCATGAAAGATATTCGGATGAGGATCGCGTCAGATTTCATCACTTCCATCTACAGTTTCTCCTTAAATCCATGATTCAGAATCATAAACCAACTTAGATGACCGCCAGTCCATCATCGAAATATCCAACAATATGTGATCAGTGTTGCTGGGGCCAGCTGGCTACCTGACACACTAGATTTAAGCCCTAATATTTGGGAAACTGCAAAAGCATAACTGCTAAGTAAACAAAGAGCACGGCATCAAGAAGGCAATCCAACATCTTTCAACATCCGAATATAAGCAAATCATAAGACGAACTACACCAAATTCTGCTTCTTCGAAGTTCAAGGCTATTGTGAAACAACTCGTTTGCCTAAAATTACTGAAAAGGATAACAAAAACCACTTCTTCAACAGCGGAACTCTCCTATACCTCTAAACCGAGCGTCATAGACATGGAATAATCAGATAAAACAGAATGAAAACAAGCTTTTCATCAAAGAGTGTACCAAATCTACAACTTTCAAATCAAGGCAGGACAGACTGAAAGACCGCTGTGCTAAGTAAAGTGTCGTCACCAATCACGCAACTGCAGAGAGTAATAGCAGGGTCAAACAGCGCAAGGAAAGTGACTTAACACCGCTACCATACAGCTGTGTGGGACTGCAAGAAACTATCCCCTCTGAAATAGCAGAAAACGATCATCCAACATTCATTTACGTCCATTAATGGACAGATGGCTATCAAAACTTCGGCTTTACTGATTGCCAATGCGCAGCCTTCAATACCGAAACGAATGAAATATGAGCTTCCGGTAACCAAGGGTCATAAAGTTCATTTTCTCCCAAAATCTAGGTCAACAAGATAAACCTGAAAACAGTTAGCATGACCAGATTAGCAGTGGCTGGCTTCCTTGACTCACAAAAAATACAAAGAATAGAAAGTTGTGTGACTGAGGAGGGTATAAGCCGTCGTCTTCAACTGGGTACATGCTGACATTGCCACTCCTGAACTTACGGAGATGCTGGAACAAGCTAACATCCCCTTAGATGATAAACAGTTTCGTAGGGGCAATGCCGATGAAACAGACATGGTGGGTGTCGAAGACCACTATAGCAATTTCATTACGGGGACACAATACGAAGAAAAACATTAGGCAATGTAAACGGTCAGGTGGCTACCTATCTATGGTCACATTCTCAAGCACAGACTCGTAAAACTAGAGGAATGCAAGCCGACACTGGAGTGAAAATGTGCACCTATGTAGCCTATCACAAGTCACGTGATAGAGGAAGCAAACATACCAGGACAAAAACGCAGGGACCCGGACACAATTGACTTTGTTCAGACTCGCATATCTGGCAACTGACAGTTTGAAAACACTTAAAACCATCAAAATTGAAAGAAAGTTTTATCTGGTCAGATAATGAAGCCGCCTTCCGATGAATGAATAATGGCAATTGCAAAATGCTCCACGTCAGAAACCGGGTAGCCGATATTCGGGAGAAAGCTTCCCAACTTCACTTTCTTCTATCCCAACTAAATCGAATCCTGCAGATACGTTTTCCGGGGGTGCCATCTGGAAACCCTTCCATAAACGTGAACTTTGGTTTCCAGAAAATAACCTAGCTTTGCCAACCTGAGGCGTGGCTCATGAAGAAAGAAGAGACTGTAAACATAAGATCAATCATTAATGAGGATGAACCCCCTTTTAACGCTCTCTTTTCCTTAACTAACATCGCTGATATTCCATCTCTTAATAATGAGTCGAACATCAGAAACGACACTGTCAAATCTTTAAGACTAATCAAAACCAATACTGGGCTTCCTGGTATACAGAATTCTTGGCTGCGAACTATTCAACAAGAACATTATAAGGGAGGAGTATGGAATCCATAAAACAGGAGATTGGCCTTCATCTAAAACCCATCCTTTGAGTGTTAACTGAACCAGAAACCAATCTAATCCACTTTAGGGGTAGGTTACACAAAAGTGAACTGCTACACAAGGCTATATTACTCATTCTACTCTGCTATAACTCGTGGCTATCAACTTTGAGAGTAAGAGGCATTCATTTGTTACACAGTGGTATAGGGGATACCTTAGCATCGCCCCGTGAACAATACTGACTCCCCAAGGGTCAAGTGATCAAATCCTTACTGCAAAAGTGAGTTGTATACAATATCAAAGAAGGGGAACCTCTGATACCTCCCAGCTCCCCTTCCTTTACTCGTCACCACTGTCAAACCTTTTCACAGAGATGAAGACAAAATTCCATGGAAATTTTCTTACTACCAATTACGTGCAGTTCATTTTGAGTTTGCCAAAGACACTATCTGCCCCAGCATTCATGTACCCGCTTAGAAGATTTGTCACCAGGCGTTCATGTCCAGTGACCACTTCAGACAACAGCAAATTCAGAGCCGTACTTGATTTTTCAAAGATCTTAATGACGGTCCCTTAGTTACAACTAGGTTTTTTAAAGCGTTCAACTGAATGAAATGCATCCCATCGAGAGATCCTTCGATGGGTGGGTGGTGTGTATGGACACACAATGACTGTCAAAAAAATGCATTCCTAAAGTTGCCTTTAAAAGAAAGTCTTCAGAACTTGAACTGTGCTTGCCAAATGAGGATGAAAAGTCACCCTTTCGCTTAAGTATAACATGATGTCTACCATATACTCCCACTGCTTATTACTTAAGCAAAATACTGTACTGTAGCAGAATGTTGCCTAAAATACTGTAGCAGACCTATTGTGACAGTGATTTTGTTGAAATACACTGTCGTCATGCATATCTGTAAACTACTGATCGTAGGGAAAATGTCATCTCTCAAAGCAATATCTCATAGCACACACAAGAGTCCACACAAACATCAGTTTCAAGAAAGGGAACGTAACAATCACTGAATAAGGATACACACACAAACGTGTGGACGTAATAATCACTGGATGTGGGGATCCAAGCACCGTTTGGTCGTTATGTCAAATTACCGTCATTCATCACACTAGTACAGGAAGTGTTAAGAGTAGTTGAAACATTCACCAGGGAACAGTCAAGTCTGAGAATTCCTGAGAAACTAGTTCCTAATAACATGGTAGTTGTACTTTTTCAATCCACAAAACAAGGTTACGCTTGCGTCGTAAGACTTTGTGCTGCGCACTACAACCAAGCCAGGCAAACGACCGATTACCGAGGGGAGGACTCAGATACAGAAAAATGGTGATTCAGATTATGAATTTCACAAAACAGAAACTATCATTAAAACTACTATTAAAACACGCAACCGTAGATGAGAGATATAGATGTCCTTTTTTGTATTAGTATCACTCTGGTTCAATTATTTGCAATAGCCTGTTATAGCAAGCAAGTAAGACAAGCATAGACTTATTCTAGATAAATAGGTTGTAGGAAATATCGGAATCAGCAAGTATCATGCTCTCCTTAAACTAGTTGTGGAATTTGATACCAAAATTATATGGTATATTCCGTGAAAGGATAAGACGTTTTAGGTGTTAATGAAGAACCTGTGCCATCAACGTGGCTATTGTTATTTAGTTATGTTATCGATGTACTGCAGTCATTATGCTTTACCTGGGGACGTAAAACAGGTTTACCATATATCATTTGCCTGGGATTCAGAGCTTAAGCCCTCGACCAAGCTCCTGAGACCAGCAAGGGTAAATTTCCAATCATATCAAACCTCAATAAAATTACCGTTGGTATCAACATAATGGATATTAGTATTAGTACTGATATCCACTTGCCGCCAATACTCAAGAGAATATCAATTAATTAAATCAAACGGTTTGCTAAAGGCTGACACGCTTTCTATCCCAGAATAAAAGTGGCCAAGCTTACTTACGTGTCAAAAACTAGATATCCTATTCTAAACGCTCAGAATATTCATTTGGGGAACATCAGACATCAATCATAGCTCTTGTACGTGTATGTACAGAGACTCAAAGGACACAATCTTTACAGAGGGATCCTCATTTTCTCTTGGAATGCGAGAAAATGAGGAGATCTAGAAACGCGAACGATACAATAATAAGTAAAAGAATAAGGAGGCTCAGCACATATGCCTAACTTCTGCTGCATATGAAGGAACAGAAGTGAGGCGAGAGTCCCTCGGTGCTGCTCCCTCGTTGTCTGGATTCCTTATGTTGCTGTAGGTGGGAGGAAAAGTTATCGAGGTCCCATGACTGTGCTGTAGACGCTGAAGGAGGGCAGAGACATTACCGGAGTACCTTGGTTGTGCTGTCTGAGAAAGAAGACGTTGCTAAGATCACTTGGCTTTGCTATAGGACGAAGGAGGAGTTTCCAAGTTCTCATGGTTGATTGATTACTTATAATCACTTACCGCGTCAACAGCTATGGTCATTGGCAGCGTATATCCTTTCTAAAAACAATATAAATAAATCATTTATTTATATACTATATACTGGTATCCCTCAGGAAGCCAAACAGTTAAAATATATCAGAATTCTTTTTCAGTATATCCTGGACTGTATAGGGAGGGGTTAGGAGCCTCCTTCATGATTTCAACAATAAACATGTTTCTATAGCATGGCCGCAGTCAGTGGCACCACACTCCTTACAGAATGAAGTTTGGTGTTCCACCATGAGTCAGTCTTGTGTGTATGGTCCTCTGTCATTCCAGATCCAGTTTTGTTTGACGACAGGAGTGATCGCCTGTCACCCAGTTGTCAAGATTGTCTTTTATCTCTCGCAGTTTGTTTATGGTGTGTCTCCATTTGTTGCACCGACATTTTCTCATCTGATACTACGTATCGTTGTCTGGAAAAGGAAACAAGAGTGTCAAAACTAGGTGGCAGCAATCATCTTTGCTTGCTAATCAACTTGTGTGTTTACAGAAACGTCAACATGAGCAAGAGCTCAGCTCAGAGTTAATCTCTCTTGTCGTGCATATAATACTACTAGTCAGTCTCGTATGAGGTCAGTGAGTTCAGCCTGTTGATGGCTTACATCAAGAGATTCAGAATATATGATCAGGCTCACCAGTTCCTTGGTTATCTTAACAGCCGTAAGTAACGTAACACTGGCTACTCTTGATGGTCTTCCTGTTGCTTTCTGCCGCAAATCCTGCGTCAATACGGTCTTTGGAACCAAATACATACATTTCTGTTGAGCTTTGGGGAGTCTAAGAGCGAGATATCGCTGTCTGATTTCGTGTTTCGTGTTTTCACCTTTTCCTCTCTACAGTATACCAGTATCGGTCTCGTCCATGGTGGTACTTGGGCGCTTCAACTTGAACCTCTTGCTCTCACACCACAGGACTAGCCGTCTGATCTAGAATTATGCATGACGATGTGACAGGGAGATATGCAATTTTTCTGTACCCTGGCAGAGTAAATTAGATTCATCTAATCTCAATGCAACTGTAGACCTTCGCTGTGAACAGGATCCAACATTTAAGACCTGCTGAGTGACGCTGGTAAATGTCTCATCCACAGTCCAACTTCCTACGCACAAGCGCTCGGTACAGCAGCAGTTGCGTTGTGTAGTTAGCCTCCATGACAAGTACGAAAGCACCCACAGGATACCAAATCCTTTGGTGGCCTTTACTTTCATTTGTTTGATGTGTGGCACTTACGTCACTCTTGGGTCGTCTATTACCCAAGAATTCATCTCGATGATGAATTGCAGTGGCTCACTTAGCCAACTGTTTCATCGCAGTCTGTATATGTTCTTGCACGTGGACCAATCTGTCTCTACAGCAGTAGAGAGTAAAATCATCCAGAGAGCACACTAGACTTCCTTTGGTACGGCCTGAACACTGTCACTGATGGCAAGTGCAAAGAGTGTCGCACTAAAGACGCTTTCCCATGCGACCTCTTCTAGCTGGTGTTCCTGGTTTTTGAGACTGGTTCCCTCCCGAACCCTAAATTTCCTAAGTGCAAGGAAAACCCTGAGGACGGTGGGTAGTGCCATGCTTTCACGTCATGGTTAAATCAAAGAGGACTGCTATAAAGTGGTGGTGCTGAGTGAGGGAAACGAGTGTGCCTGTTACTGGTCTATGTTCGGAATCCGAACTGGAATGGGGGCAAGTTTTCCTAACCCTATTCCATCAAGCTAGCGACGTCCCTTGGCTAGGCTACAGGATGGCGAGACGTTGCCGTAATCCTGTGGTAGTTCAGGTGGGAGGAGACAGTGCTGAGGTTCCGTGGCTGTGCCGCAGGATGAAGGAAACACTGCCCATGTCCCATGGCTGTACTGCAGGAGAAAAGATGTGTTGCTAAGGTACCTTGGTTGTGATGCAGCAGGAAGAAGGCGTTGCAGAGGTCCAGTAGTTGTACCCTATGAGGGCAGAAGCGTAGCATTTGTACCACTGTTGTAATGCAGGAGGGAGGGGGTGTTGTTAAGTTCACATGGCGAAGCTACTCAGGTGGAATGAACCCTGACCAAAGTCATATGAGAAGACGTTTTCAGATGCAGTTGTGCGCACTTGATGTCTGTAGCCAACAGACTCATTATATGACCACTAGGACAGTCATGTATGGCTTTTAAGACCCGTTGTACCCAGTACGTTATGAGGTGTGAATTATAACAGCAAAGAAGATTTATATGACGCGTCACCGAGTTGTGAATTACGCTTGAGGGCGAGAAAGGTTTTCCAGTGAACTTAAGGTTGCCCAGGCATGCAGGTCGTTCATGCCGTCTTGAGTGTGAATCATGGGATCTGGAGCAAAGGGGAAAATCATTGCACCCTAAGGTTGCGCAAGGCACCAGCCCCGCGTGGACTATGACTGCTGGCGAGGGTTTCGGAGCGACAAAAGAAAGGCATTGCTACAAGTCCCTTCCTCAAATGAAAGGACAAAAAACAAAGCAATTCCCAGGTGATCAATTCATGAAGAATAAAGAACATTCTGGTACGGAAGACGTGCTCTCAGAGTAATCGGCCTACGACACTAAGTTGGGTTAAATCTTTAGATCAGATGCTACCAATTTCCCTTTACTATTCTTGTGTTGCCCCTTTGAGCACAACGGTACGATCCTTAAGGCATGATGGCCTGGCCTCTGACCTAACCCTTGAGGGTCGCGTCAAAGTTAGGCCATGATTTTCAACGGCCGCAACGTAAGGGGTTAATGAAAATTGAAAGTCTTAACACTTTTTACATAACAAAGATGAAGACCTTGACTGTTCCTTCACTACAGTATGATTGCTAAGCCTTGTGGCAGTAACGTCCATGCTGTTGTTGATATTCGAGATTCGTATCCCAAATACGGTGTCTCGAACACGCAGAAATCTACAGTAGTAAGTAATAGACATTTATCGTATAACTAGCAGATTCAGGCCCTCTGGTCCCTTCGTCTGCTCGTTCCTAAGGAAGGCTACTACAACCTCCCTCCACCACCATGCCCTCCCACCCTAGCCAACACATCCATCCTCACCATCACCACTCCCTCCTCCCCACTGTCTACCACACCTCTCACCATCACCACGCCTCCCTCCTTGGCTCCCACTTCCTCCTTCACCACCACCACCACCACTCCCCTCCTTGGTCACCACAATCCAAACGGCAGATGACATTCTTCAGTGTTTCCAACCATTCACCCTGCCACTTTCCTCCTCCTTACCTTCCATATTACCGGTAAAGCCTTTCTGCTAAACAATCAGATATTTCCCGAAAATATTTCACTCCGCAAACAACAAATCTTACCTTACTATGGATCACTGGCAAGTTAATGTGGGGGTTAGTCATCAGCGCCTAGCCACTTTCTCGCCTTATCTAGACCGAATACGGACAGCCGGACATACAGTGACGCCGTTTCATGGTACAGATGTAACCTTTCGTAGAATCAGCTTCCCTTATATCTATCATGACATTCATATGTACGCTGTAACAATGTGTAGTGTGCTATGCTACCTAGTTGCGAGGTGCAACGTAGTTGTGTATCATGTTTTGCCGTCATCTATAATGAATGCGATACTTTGTACTTACGTAATTTACGGTAAGACAATGCACAATTCTTATGAATACGACTGTTCAATCATCTTGTCTGATCTTCTGTAGTCACAATACTAGTGTATATTGTATGATTTTGATCTAGTCCAATAATGTCTTTCATGAATCCATTTCTAGCGTTATGAATGGAACTAGTATCTCTTGTACCACCCCTGCCACTTTCTAACTTACTGTATATGGTTAGACAATTCTTTACCGATTACATTTTTTCCATTTCTTTTGTCTCTAGCCTACACTTTTCTCAATATTTGTTGAGCTTACAAAAAATTCCCATATCTTAAAACTATCATGGTTTACCTCAGTCTCACTCAGTCCAAATTTCATATCTTTAGTCTCCCACTTTCACATGCTCTTATCACACACAGGATACAGCCACGTCAACATTTTCAGCTTAATGCACAGCCAGATTTCAGTTTAGGTCATGCATATGTATTTGATACGCTTAATCTTCCGGGTACAGGAGATGCATGAGGAACACCGCCGACACTCCTCTCGTTTAGAGTGAGTGGACCCAGATTCTTGGCCCGGGTGCGAGTGTGGGCTAATAAGCTCTTCTTGGTCCGCCGCGACCCCATCCATTTGACTGCCCACCTCAAAAAGCGTCAGCCGAATTTTTGTACGCCTACGGTTTCTATACACTCTCTTAGCCCTTCCCGCCCCTTAACCTCCCACAGCAAAAGTCTTCTGTCGATACAAAAATCTGTAACCGATGAAATGGTAAAATTTGGTCTCCAGTCAAGACATAAGGGTAGAGTTAAGGTACTGAATGACTCCAATTAATCAGATCTTCCTCAACCGTTTAGGCTAGTTATAATGGTCTTGCTGTACCTTCTTAGAATGATGGTAAATGTGCAAATGATGTCTTCATTTTATCTAAACCACCGTCATACAATACAATGGAAGAAAATCTGGTTACTGAATATACATACAAACATGTCCACGAGACTGCTAAATGGATTTTAGACTTCCTACAGAGATGACGCAAGCAGGGAAGAGTTGCCATATACAACACGATCAACAGCTCGCGTCGCTCTCTATTTGTTCTACTGTTCTGAGTGAAATGTACGCACCTTAAT
>JAUUDZ010267862.1:0-16880 GCA_032361705.1 Panulirus versicolor | reverse complement strand
CAACCCTACTGTACCTAATAACCTTGCTCTTATTCACATTTACTCTCAGCTTTCTTCTCTAGCTGTCATGTGTAATGCATCAAAGCCACAGTCTCCTATCCACAACCAGGCCCCCACAGACCTTTCCATGGTTAAACCCAGATGCTTCACATGCCCTGGTTCAGTCCACTGACAGCATGTCAACCCCAGCACACTACAATGTTCCAATTCACTTTATCCTGTGCACGCCTTTCACCCTTTCACACTCTTGCATGTTCAGGTCCTGATTGCTCAACATCTTTTTCACTCCATCCTTCCATCCTCAGTTCAATCTCCCTGTTTTCCTTGTTCCCTCCACTGTTGTCCTATTGCTTTGACATTTCCAGTCTTTGAATCCCTCCTCAGCTCCCATACCTTAAACACGTCAAAAATCAGTCTTCTCTCGGATCACCAGTATGGCTTCCATAAGGTGAGATTCACTGGTGATATCTTACTAATGTCTGGTCATCATCCTTGAAAGATTTTAGGGAGTCATATGTAGTTGCCCTTGACATATCTGATACTTTTGACAGGGTGTGGCATCAGGGTCTCATCTCTAAGCTCCCCTCTTTCGGCTTTCCTCCCTCACTTTGCTCCTTCATATCTAGCTTCCTCTTCAGCCAATCTATCTCTGTGGTTGTTGATGGATCAGCCTCCCCCTTTTCTCCATGAACAGCAGTGTCCCTTAAGGTTCGGTCCCATCCCCTACACCTTTTCTCCTTTTTTCAATGATTTTGTCTCCTCGACAAACAATCCAATGTACTCGTATGCTGATGACTCAACATTGCATTCATCCACATACTGTAATTCAGTTCTGCTCCCTCTTCTCTAACTTGATCAGCATCTCATCTTGACACATCTTCCTCAATAAAGTCAGACTTGGACAGGATATCTCAGTGGGGTGCAAAAAATCTTAAGTATAATGCTTCCAAGACCCAGCTTCTACCCATCTCTCTATTGAAAACTCCTCACAAATCTCATCTCTCCTTTGGTGGTCCTGTAATTCTACCTCTTGACTCATTAAACAAACCTGGTATTACTGTAACATTCACTGTTTCTTGGAACTCCCACATTATGGGAATAGCTAAGTCTACGAAACTGGATGTCTTCTTTAAATGTCAAAACTTCTCTTCTGAACAGTTGCTCTTTTTATACATGGGATTGATTCATCCTTGTATGGAGTACTGCTCTCACATTTGGGATGGTTCTAGTTCTGTATCCTAACTTGACGGAGTTGACTCGAAAGTGGTCCAACTTATAAACTGTCCCAGGCTAACTTCCAAACTTATCCCTTTGCCCTATGCTAAAATGTTGGTTCACCTTCACTCTTCTAAAGGCATCACTTTGGTTTTTGCTCCTGGGAGCTGGCTGCTTGTGTGCCCTTACCACCAGCTAGACCAAACAATACTTGGCAAGCTGCCATGTCACATGAATATTGTGTGGCCATTGGCAACCAATTGGGGGGTGATGCGTACTTACAGCGTGAAGGACTTAAGGTGAAAAACAAATCCAGAATATCAGGAGAGTAGTCACAGCAGTCAGGAATATGGGGATGGTGGGAGATAGTTTGCTCTAAACCACTGAGAATGGGGACTGTGAAGGCTTCAATCCCTCCACCATCTGTATGGGAGGAATCCAACCTTCAATATGGCTCCACCAACCATATGGGAGGAATTCAACCATTCCCAGTTGTGAGTGCTGAAATTCGCAAGGTAGAGGATCTCAGCTTGTGGTTGAGAGTATGTCATAGTCTCATAGCAGGAGATGAGATAGATGAAGAAGGATATAAAATCTACAGAATTAGGTTAGCAATTGGCAAACCAGAGGAAAAGTGTGGTGGTAAGGAGAAAGACCACACAACATCAAAGCCTGGGGACTTGAGGGATGCAACAGGTGTGTCAATGTTGGAATAAGTATAAACACCACCTTTGAACTGGAATCATGAGGGGAAGTTGGAGCTAGATATGAAATGGGACTAATGAGAACATCATTAAACAAATGTGTCTCAGAGAGAAGTAAGATATTCGGAGAGGTAATAAACAGATGGTGTTCAGCTAAGGAGAAGTTACTAGAGAGACCACAAATATTGGTATAGTGAACAGAAAAAAAGGAGGGTCTAACCGAGAGGAGAGGTCATGGGAGGGGCCGGTGCTACTACTGCTACTGCCAGAGCCCTCCCTCTCACTGGAAGTAGAGTCAGGCAGAAAACCGAAGATTCTTAGCACCCCTCAACGCCAGGGACGAGAGGCCAAAGATTTGACGGACTCCATCATGATGATAATTATAAACGTTTGAGTAGACAGAAATTGGCAAGAGTACTTATGTGAAAAAAGTAATAATAATAAGCAAGGTTTGAGTACGGGCATGGTGCTTGTAAGAAGAAGATAGTAGGACTAGCCTGGTAGTCCCGTTTTCATGAAACAGAAAGTAAGACCAGCAATCCTGACACTTTAATGCTCCTCAGTCAGGATGGTAGTGCCACCCTGGGCAGCTGTTGTCATATATTCACATATGATTGCCCCAGGACCCCATCCTATAAAAGGGGCCTGGAGTTACCCAGGACCTCTCTCTCTCTCCTGCAGCATGAAGGCTGCGCTATTCCCAATAGCAGGAAAATGGACTCCTCTGGAGTTAGAAGTTCTTTGATAAGACTGCACTTGCAATGATAAAAACTTGCCAGAGGTGACTTTTAATGCAGCAATCCATCCCCACTCATCAAGCACTTTTGACCAATTCCAATGACATTGCATCTCCTAAAGAATACACAAACATACTCAGTTGACATGAAGCAAAATCAGCCACAAACCAAATGCATCCTTTAAAAGGAAAGTCAAGAAAGACTTACAGAAAATCTAGAAACTACCGACCCATCTACCCTTCACTCCCACTGATACAAGCAATACAATTACAACAAAGAACTGTCCTGCAACAGGCATTGACAACATATCAAAGCTTAACATAAGGCTCTATGAAAAAATGATTCACAACAGAATCGTGTAAAATATCCCACTCTCACACACACACAACATAACTTCAGACCCAACCACTCACAATGACCTCACAAAACATATTCTAGATTGCCTCAACAAACCACAACTCCCATCCTGCAAGTACTAGTGGCAACAAACACAGACAAAGCATCTGACAATGTCACCCAACACATCCTCATATAAAAGATACTTGATGTCACCCTTCACAACAATAACAAAAAGTGGCTGGCCTATTTCATGACCAGTCATCATGCTAGAGTCACTCACATTGGTTTCACCTTTAAAACACATAAATTCTATCAAGGAGTTCCCTAAGATACAGCCATTTCTCTAACCCTCTTCAATCTCTTCAAACACAATATCACAGTAGCTCTTGCACAAAGGTTCTTTCTCATGCAGATGAACTAATCACATCGCAACACCATGACACCACAACAGCAACAACAAACTACATTACACAACTGAAGTAGTGGTTCATTCAGAGCAGAATGACTGCATCTCAACAAAAGTCTTCCATCACTCTTTTAGCCTTAACAAAGACATGAGTCCAGCTCACACCCTCCAGTCACCTTGAATGGACAATTACTCCCAGTGAACAAAACATCAACCATTTCAGGCATCACGAATGAATTACACATGACATTCACTTCCCACACCAGTCACATCAAAACAAAAGCAACACACAAACCAAATGCCTTCATCATGCTAACTGGAACCAGGTTTGGACAAGAAAATTAATCTCTTAGCATCCTCTACAAAACAACTCATACAGTCCATTTTTAAAATACATCACATCTGCCTTGACTTACATCTTCTCAAAGCAACTATAACAAACCTGCAAACCACAAAAAAATAGTGCATTTAGAATAATCACTTGCTCCCTGACAACCACAAACACTCAGTACCTACACAACATAACAAAGATCCTGCCAGTATAATCCCACCTAAACATTCAACAACATTAGACTCCTCCCACCCAAACCACTCCACCATATGTACACCCAATCAGAAACTACACTCCTCTGACAAGCATGAGTCATACTTACCCATTTACACTCAGGTCATCACCATTCTAACAGCAGTATAAACACCACTTCAACATATCTCAAGATTACTGATTCTCATAATGCAACTACCACAGAAAAGACACCTAGGACTTACTACTTCACTGCCCTGCATTCGTAGGAACTACTTCACTGCCCTGCATTCGTAGGAAAAAGGTATACACACAACAAATCTAAACTTTATGACCTATGACCCCAAGTGGTGGATGTGGCCAGCTTCCTGATTGCTTCAGTTGCCTCATAAAGACAGAAGGGACTCCTAAGGCAGGAGTTGGACACTCATCACCTGCATAATGAAACAGAAATACTTCCAATACAGTCTCACTTCATATTACTAAGCACCCAATTATCTGCAACATCTTAAGACTCTTCCCACCCAAACAATACCATAAACAATCATCAATTCCCATGATGAAGCAAAAATATTACTTCATACTTATCCATCTGTACCGAGAGATACCTCTCACTTCGCAAACATGACACTTAACAAAATGAGTGTCATGTTGAGATGCACTAAACAACTACCGTCTCATCCCCATCTTAATTTCTAATCAATCAAACACACATCCATCTCAAACTATACTTCCTAAGCATATGTAATACAAAAATTTTTAGTCTGTATTCTGGACGTCTCTATAACACCTAAAACACAAGTCCAAAACATCACAGGACAGATCATGTACAAGATCTAACTTCCACTTGGAAAGAACTGAACATTTGCTCCATAACTTTCCTACAATCATCTCACATACTCATACACACTACTTTACCTCACTTCTTGACCTGTGGTCCTACCTAGAGGATGTGGCTAGCTTCCTGTGTGCTGTGGGAGTTGCTTGGGCAGTAAAGATGGTAAGTATTCACATGCATAGAAACATTTTGTTCTGAGTACATTATTTGCCTACCTTCTTTACTGGATAGAATGTGAGAGCAGAGGGGCTGGAGAGCTGGCAAAACTGTTGCAAGAGAGTTGAGGATGACTTCTACAACCTACAAGAAAATATTACAAATAAATTACAAAACACTTGTTAGAGAAAATGTCCTGAGAACATATTTAAACAAAAAACACAAATTTTAATTACTGAAGAAAGCAAACTTCTCTATGCCCTCATATTCACATCGCCCAGGCCTAATGACCTTGCTTGTAAGTTGCTGGCTGTTAAAACCTAGAAACTGCAAGACTGATAGGTTATGGCTATAGAGTTAGTGAATGTCACACATACTTAACCCTTTAACTTTATATATTGGACTTTAGTACGTAGTGTGTACAACAGAGGAATACTGATACTCTCTAGTTAACTACAGCATACACAGTGTAAGCTCAAGAACTTCCTCTGTAGCCAATGAACATTTCAGACACACGCCATTATGAAGAGCATTTGGATGGAAAGTTGTTGGAGAGAATTATGTATTTCACTCTGCAAAAGAACAAAATATCATTTACACTGCTGGTTTTGTGAATACCTGAGTTGTATATACCAGCTTTATAGGTGTTAATGTTCTCGCCCATGCAAAGCTTTTACTGACTGGGGCTGATCCCCAACATGTCAAAGTAAAAGGGGTTGGTGTAAATGGAAGACCACCTATGACATGGGCATACAGGGTGGAGGAATACTGGAAAGAGAGAAAGTTGAAGAATAAATAGAATGGTGAATGCATGGGAGGCCTGTAAGCACAAGGATAAGTGGAGACTCTTTTGCTGTGGCCACCCGTTGATGGGACTTCCCGAAAGGAACAAGCATCAGAGATACAGATAGAATAGATAGTTAAATGACTTAAAAAGGCCCAAATAATAGATCTACCAAACTTGGTTGTATAATTCTTTAAAGAGTTGAACACAGCTTCCAAGGTTCAACCATACTGTCTACCATATTGTCCATTTGTCAAACTATTTCAAATTTCAACTTGAATATTTTCTCAAATGCTTTTACCTAATACCACCATAGTATTGGCAACAGCTGACTAGTAACGACATTCACTAATGCTCGCAGTACAATCTCATCTGTCTCACTTCCAAAAGGTATATCTAGTAGAGCAAATGTAAAAGAATTTCACATAAACAGTAACAAAATGTTAGACTGACACCATATCCAAATGTGAGTGTCTAAATACCTTAAATAAACAACTAGAAATGAGAATAATACAAATACATTTTATTCAAATACAAGAGTACAGTATGCAATAACATACACAACAATGTATTTTCAAATATGGTGCATGATGTGGCTTTTGCAAGTACAGTCAATGTTCAGTATGTATGTATGCATGTATTTTCATCCTGTTTTATACCAACACAACCATGGACAACACAACTGTTCACCATATTCCCCAGTTAACAAAGTTTTACTGGACTAAAAGACAAAATACATTTTTGATATCTACCTACCAAAGTGTATAAAAACAATATTCTCTAAGGTGTCCCTGGGGACTGGAAAGAAAGAATACTACCAGTTTGTATGCATCTCATATATGACTTTGGACAAATAAAAAGGGTGGTAGAAGAGTAGGATGGATATCCTCCCCTCCTGTACTATTACTTTCCAAGAGGCAAAACAGAAGAAAGAGCCACGAGAAGATTCTTTTTTTCTCATAGGTTATGTTGTCTGTTCCTGATGTTATCTTGCCAAGATGGGAAAAAGCAAACAGATATATATGCACAAAAATATCACAACTCATGAATCAAATTTACAGACGCAATATGACTTCATGGCCCCCAAATGGTATAGATCTGGGCATGTGCAGATTGCCATTATAGGTACTTAGCTGAACAAATAAAAATTGTGTAAATTATTCAACACGCCATAAACTGCTAAAAAAGTATTTCAGCAATTTTTTCCTTAAAAATTTCCAAAGACTTTATATGTAATATCTATGACCTAAAACACTCTGTATACTTTCAATGCTTGTGCAGAACCTGTTACACTCTACAGCTCACTATAATTCGAATAAAATATTCACATACTATTCACTATTGGGACTAAGCTGACAAATGAAAATCTTGTAAATCATTCAACACACCAAAAACTGTAATAAAAAAGTATTTCAGCAATTTTTTCCTTAAAGACTTCCAAAGACTTTATATGTAATATCTATGATCCAAAACATTCTGAACACTTTCAATGCCTATGCCAAACCTATTACACTCTACATCTCAGTATGCTTAATGTACAATATTCACATACCTGGTGACTGGTTGTATAACTGATGCTGGTGTTGCTACGCACCTCCTCAACTAAATTTCGAAGATATTCATCAGGTACTTGTGACAGCAGTGATCTGTTTGATGAATAAAAACTTAGCTTCTGCAACATTCAATAAGTTCCATAGATTTAGAAGAGTTCAATCTCATGTATCAAGACAGTTTAAAAACTGCACAAGTTACAAGCTGAGTTTTTGCATAAATCCTCACTTTAATCTTCAAAACAATTTAAGAGGAAAACAAGAACACTGCTCTGCATTCATTCCATCAGTCCTGTATGTCCTTTCCTGCATTTAACATTGGTGCACTAATCATTTTTCTAAATAATCTTTTGTTCTCTCATGCCTATATGCTGTTTCCTATGTTAGCACAGTTACAACAGGAACAAAAGATTGAGCCTTTGAGGAAAATCCTTGCTTAACTCCTTCCTCTGTCCCTTCATTGGGAAAATAATGATGCAAAAAGGTGAATATTTCCAGTTCCCCCACTCCTGCTCCTCTTTGTCACCTTCCACAATATGTGGGAGATACTGTACATGGAAAATCTGATCCATAACAGATTTCCCACAGACTACACTTTAAAATCCTGTTGTTTGCAGATGACTTCACAATTACATCACAACACCCTGACACTACTCAAGCAACAATGAATAGGCAACACTGCATCACATAATTAGAATATGGCTCACTATGAACATAATGTTCATAATGAAAATAATTGCCACAGAAATCAACTGTCATCCTCTTAACCCCAGACAGATGTGAATCCAGTCTATACACTCCCATAACCCTAAGTGGCCAACCACTTCTGATGAACAAAACTCTTACCACACTAGGTATCATGTACAATACACTATATTTATTCTCCATATTACAACATAAAAACAATACACAAACCAAATGCCCTTAGAACCCTTACTGGTACCAGTTTTGGACAAGAAGAAGAATCCATTAACATACTACACTAACATCTAATCTGCTCGTCCCTAAGCTAAGCCTATCTATCTGTTCATCCCCGACATCACAGAACTGCACACAACACAAACCAAGGCCCTCAGAACAAAAACATGTTGCTTCAAAGCCACAAACACTTAGCATCGGCACAATGACACAAAAATACCATCTCACTTCAAGATACTTAGTACCTAGCCCTTTGCCACCCAAACAACTAAATAACCAACTACCAACACCTAAATAGAAGTAAAAACTGATCCTTTCTTCATAATCTAGCAATCTGTACTCAAAGATTACCCCTTTCCCTATGAACATGACACAAGCTAAGCACATACACAGTAATTACTAAACAAGCACTAAACAACTGCCCTCCAAACCCAGGTCTACATTCTACACCCACATGGAACTACACTCCCCAGGCATGCATGAATGACACTTTCTTGTCTACATTCTGGAAACAACTCATCTTTACAACACAAGAAACAAGTCGTCAGCATATCACAAAACCTGCCATGCAAAAGACATAGCTTTCATACTGAAGATGCCATATATTTGTCATATATATACTATATATATGATGGTATTACTAATGACAGCTAGAAAACGAATCTGATTGGAAGATGCTATTTCTTTACCTGTTCCTGGCATTATCTCACCCATCTCTCATCTCTTCCTCTTTCTATAACCTCTATATCTTAAAAAGTCCAATTCACAAGCAACTGAAGAGCCCTGATTAATTTCTAAATTCTTCTTCTCTTACTTTATTCCTTTAACCTGAGATTGCCTCTGATTTTCCTGGGTCATATCGATTGCTTAAAAAAAAAGGTCTGGAATTTACATATCCATACCCCATGGCAAACTTGCAGTGTTAGTATATGGGATATGCCAACCTGTCTCCCCTTCACAGACTTCTTTCAATCCTGACCCTACAACTCCCCCATTCCAATTCTTCTCACATCTCTTCCTCTAGTTCCTTCTCCTCCATCCACACTCTTACATGGCGTGCAAGGCTTAGCGGTTTCAAAAAATACATGTTTGGAGATTTTCTGAAGTTAACCACCGTAAAGGAAAACATGAGAGGAGAGTACAGTTTCAAAATATAATGGCAAATTCAAACCACCATGTAAATGGATAACTGATCAAAGACCATAGGTTTGATGGATGAATAGGTTGTGAAGACTGGTGTAAAAAAAAAAAATTCTTTTAGGTTAAATATGTGGAGATGGATGAACAAAACCGTAAACAGAAATCTTACTTGTAAATACACAAATCTGCTGTATGGTAAGAAAAAGCAGCAAGATACAAAGACACAAAAGATTTAAATAAAACATACTTTATGTTGGCCTGAACTCCAGAGTCCACATCACTCCGCATTTCTGATTCATAGCCAATACTGGTGTCATGGCCTTCACTGCTGCCGCTGCTTTCCTCACGAGCTGAATTGGTTAACATACAAATATTGTTGACTTCCTTCACTTTAATGTAATAAAATGCTGATAACAGTGATATGCTTGTGTTACTCTGATATCAATGATATAATATCAAAGTTACCTGAACTTGTAGTCATGATACATACAGATATAAACATATGGCAATTGTGATGTCAGTATACTGAAATCCCATAAATTCAACAGTTCTTTCTGTGACAGTAAGCGAATCATTCCCGAAAGTATCCTATAAAATACAGAAATTAATCATCTTATCCATTACACAACCTGTACAACAGTAACTAGTCCTTTACTTTTTCTATACCTAATTTCCTTATCCTTCCTTTATGAGGCTGGGTCAGAAACAGATGAGCAACAGTTTCACATGAAGGCATCAATTCACAATGGTCCTCATACAACTCATCACTCTATAATTCTTTCTGTCCAATGCACACCCCGTGCCTCTTATATGTTCAGGCATCCTCCTCAATCTTCTTCCCTTCCACCTCCTCCTCAGTCTTCTCTTTCCCCTTATTCCCTTCATTTCCAATACAAAAATCCTCTTCACTCATATCCTAAATATGTCTGAGCCATTTTTGTACATTGTGACCGGCTCAGTACTATACAATGCTCACTACCACACCTCTCTCTAACAATGTCATTTCTTACAAGAGCAACCTTCCATAGGTGAAATATCCTCAGGTATTTCATTTCAGTACATCAACTCCTCTTCCTTTCTTTCACATTCAGGGTCTGAGACTCACACTTGTTCAACACTGTTAGAGTTTACCTTTAAACATAAGCACGTTTGTCCTTCTGGACACTTACCTTCTCTTATACGCACTTCTCTATTTGCCTAGGACCCTAACACATACTTCCATCTTGTGACTCACTGCATCCCCTATGGTTTCACCCACTGATGGGTCCTCTCCCTGGTACTAAAAGCATTCTTCATTCAGGGCCTCCCATTTAAACTTACATGGAAATGAGTCCCTCATCCTAACAAGGTACCTCATTACCTCACCTTCTTTCACATTAACTTTCAGATTCCTCATTTTGTATACTCTCAAAAGCTGTCATACGTCTCTGTATAGTCTCTCTCGAGTGTGCTATCACAACAATGTTACCTGCAAACAGCACCCCACCCCTACCTAACTTTGATCATACTGCCAGTATTGCTCCTTTTCTCATATCACTTGCATTCATCTCCCTCATCATCCTGTCCATAAACAGATTAAATAGCTAAGGTGAAATGCAGGCTCAATATCAGTGAAAAAGACTATTGTTCCTCCCACCTTTTTCCTTGCATCCACATCTTACTCCCCTGGTAAAAACTCCTCAAGCCATTTTGTAACTTTCTACTGTATTATCATATTGAAGATACAATCTCTGCAGTTGATTCATGTAAAAAAAAAACTAATTTGAATACTTTAAGAATATTACTTTCCATTTCCAATGAAATGAAAAGTCATATTTCTATAATATTCAAAATAGTCAACATATTCTGTGAACACCCCTATATACGGGGAGCAATGCGCTGTCAATGGGATGATTTAAAGCATATAGTATGGTTGTTGAAAATCATGGAGAGGTTTGTGAGTCTTGGCTGTGAATAAGGGGGCTCTAGCTACATTACATTATAACAACTAGAGAGTGAATGTGAGCAAATGAAGCCATTTTTCATGTTCCTGGTCCTATCTTGCTACATGGGATATGGTGGACAAGTATGAAAAAATCTAAATAAAACATCTGCAGCAGTTTGCAAATAACCTAGTTCTTTGTTTTTTGGGGGACACTGCCATTTGTCACCACAATCAACTTAATCCAATTAGAGCTCATACAGACAGATATAAGGACAGTCCTATGCCTCCCATTGTGAACTTCATAAACAATCCATGAACAAGTGCACAGCTATGCAAGAGAACAGTTCAGTTTCCTATAAGTAAAACTATGTGGTATGTCAACCACTGTATTACTGTAACTATCCATCTCTTTATATATCTGATGCCTGTTTCCAAATGGAACTCCCTCAAGGGGGTGGCCATGGCAATAGAGTTGCCATAACTAGGGGACTCCAGTACTGCTTCTTAGCCTTTAGTGCCTCATCATTAACAGGCCAATGGCAGAGGGCAACTCTAGCACAGTATTTTCAGAGGCTCCTACCTAATGTTCCTACAGACTACTTCAACATAATTCTCCTGACAAATGTTCCTACCTACTACTTCTACCTATTGTTTCTAAGTCATGCTCCTGCCTAAATGTTCCTACCTTTCATTTCTATCAACTGCTCCTACCATTTTACCAAAAGGCAGGGCAAGCATATAGTGCTTACTGCAGGAAAATCTAGTTATGAAGAATGAGCTGTGTGAGCTGTGTTGTAAAGTGTTATGTATGACAAGGAGAGATTGTATGTTTGTGGACAAAATGCCCGTAGTCCAGGTGTGGGTGAGGCAGAAAGAGAAGACAGCTACCTGGGTTAGAGGAGTGCAACTTGACAACCACTGAAGTGCTGGCTCACACTGCAGCAGTCACTAATCCTCCTGATATCCAGGTGGGTAGTACTGGTAACATACCTTCCTGGTCATTGGCAGCCTACCAACTATTACCTATTCATCACTTAAATATTTAATCAAGCTCATAATATATAAAACATACCAATGACTCTGTAAACATCCTTGTATCTCTGTCATCCTGGCTATCTAAATGTAACTCACCCATATCTATCCAAAGTGTGGAAATATCCAGCTCACCCTCATCTTAGGCTCTTGTATGATTTGTTAACAAGTAACTATCATGGCCTCCCAGCTTTGTAATATATGTAACATCTCAACTGTTTATTTTCAGCCAAATGGCTTCCTACATCCAGTAAACTGTTATCTATCTATTCATTCATTTAATTATTTATTACACCACGTGACCACAGCTTCACTAAGTTACATGCAATACACAATGTACAGATAAGAATCTATTTCCAATAAATCCTTTAAACTTAATTTCTATTCACCCTTTTATGTGGCATTATCTTTTAACGAACAGTAAAAAAAACTTCTAAGGAATATTACTGCATATGAGTGTGACAATAAAGTAACATGAAATGATTCACAATAATCTAAATAAGATAAACCACAAGTGAAACTTTATGACTGTTGATGCATAGGTACCGTTCAGGCATTAGATGGAACAAATGAGTTATCTATTGTGACTTTTTACTTGCAACATGTCAAAAAATGAGGATTTTACTGTACATTATCACACACAAAGCACAAGAATGAGTTTCACTTTATCTATGACAAATTTAAGCAAATTTTCTATATATTTCACAAAAACTTTTCTCAAATCATAAATCTAAAGAATCTCACCATTGTTTTTTTTTTTGTTTGATTTACTGTTCATAAAAAGCAAAGACAGAAATTACTTACCTAGAGATTCTCCTCGACTCATAAAACTAGTTGTGGTTTCTACAATACCCTCTGCCTGAGGTCCATCTTTGACTGATGGACCTAAACTAGCAGAGGACACACTTGCTGACAATGAAGGTATTCTTGGTGTCCCTGGAAGGCTTGGAGATGGGAGGCTGCCAAAACTGGTTTGGCTTGAAAGACTGTCTACGCTGCGCTGAGATGTTGTGCGCTGAGTGAAAGAAACAGACAAGTTGCATGGCATATGATAAAGGAACTTCCCTCATGATAACAATACAAATCTCAATAAGTATCTCAGCAAAGATTAGTATTATGAGAGAGGATATTTTTGCTTCCATGGCTAATAAATAAGTTTTGAATATCTAAATCTATTTATCTATCTAAATCTCTGATGCCTGTTCCAATTGGAAATCCCTCATAGGGGTGGCCACAGCAACAGTCTCCATAAATAAAGAATAGTGCTGCTTCTTAGCCTTTAGTGCCTAACCCTTAATAGACCACTGGCAGAGGGCACATCTGGCACAGTGTTTGTTGAGGCTCCTACCTAATTTTCCTAATGACTACCTTTATCTAATATTCCTACCTACTACTTCTACCTGATGTTTCTACTTAATGCTCCGGCCTAAATGTTCCTACCAACTACTTATATCTACTGCTCCTAACATTTTGCCAAAAGGCAAGGCTAGCACATAGTCTCACAGCAGGAAAATCTATCACTTGTTTCATCTAAAAATCTAATGTTTATCTATGAAGGCAGAATTCTTTCTCCCCTACCTATTTATTTCTAAATTATCCATTTATCACTATAACAATATGCATTCTGAAAAAAAATATTCTCAGCAACCAAAGCGACCTGTTCTTCTTACAGCAACAGAGGAATGTATGTTTTATCATCTATCCTCAGTCTTTAAAGTGCACAACTTAAAAACAAAATACTTTATACTTTATCCTCTACATTTAGTTTACTAAAATAAATTTCAGGTTAAGGCATCTTAAAGAAAACATTAATACAGAATCTATATCACAAAGACAGCCAATTTCATTTACTAGTACGAAAAAATCTCAAATTTGTCTTAACTTCAAGTGCAAGTAGAATATACTTAGCCCAAATGAGAATTCTTTCATGTCATATGTATGGATATTTCCAGTGAAGCTTTCCTAGTTTCAAATGATATTTGCATACAAATTATCTACATACAAACAAATCCTCTCTTTACTGTAATTATCTAAACTTTCTTATTTCTCTTCCTAGCAAATGTAATGTAGTTGGTTGCTCAGTACCAGAATCAACAAGAAAAGCACAGAGTAATACCACCTAGAATTCAAACTTTTGAAACTCGTGCAACATTTTGGCAGGTTCTTTATGCACATGGTCATTCAAAGTTTGGATATCTTAGGACAATGGATATTTGGAATTGAGTTCTTCTACTGTATTTCTTGGGCAACCTCTTTAGTAGAAGTACATTACTTCAACACAAAATAAAAGAATGGAAACGTATAACTTAAACAAAAGTCTTAAAAGACATCAAAATCTTATTCTTTGCACAAAGGAATGTATTTGCCACCAGTCCTTCACAGGTATGATCCAAATGGTTATCGTACTTATGAGTTTAATGGGATATGGAATACATCATCATGCTATTTGCTCAAGGGATGTTATAGTATATTTCCACAAACATAAATATCATAAAATTTGAGTCTTACTTAAAAAAAAGTGGACATACCAAAGATCTTTATTTTTCTCACCTGTTCACCATTTCCCACATTTGTGAAATACCACAAGGAACATAGATCAGCCTCATTTGTTCACATTTTTTCACATCCAGTCTTGTAAAATACACCCAAACCAGAACCCCCCATGTCCACAGCCTGGCCCCATAGACCTTTCCATGGTTTCCCTTGACCACTTCATAAACTGGTTTAGCCTATTGATGCATGTGACACCCTGTATACTACTTTGTTCTATATCATGCATATATCAACCTCCTGCATGTTCAGTCCCCAATAACTCAAAGCCTATTTCACTACATCCTTCCTTCTCTTTGGGCTCCTCCTCTTACATGTTTCCTCAACTTCTGAGAAGTGTACCTTCTTAGTCAGTCTCTTTTCACTCATCCTCTCTATATTTCTGCAACCCCTTCAATCATACCCCACTTCCTACCAAACTTTTTACATTGTCATTTCTTACACGATCAACCTTCCTCAAACCACATTATGTCTTGTGGCATTTTTTCTCAAACTCCTCCATCTTCTGTTCTTTTCCATTTAGGGTCCAAGACTTGCATCTATAAAACACTGTTAGGACTACTCTATCAACAAGCATACCCATCTCTGCACTGACATATAATGACATTTCTTTTCACACTTGCATCAACACACTTAGGGCCTTTTCTCCCAATCCACCTAATGTTTTACTTTAGCTCACAGAGTTCCAACTGCTGCCACATCCACTTCCACATATGTAACGCACACCATTTTCCTCAAGGTTATCTCAATTCAAAGTCCCACACAATCTGTTTCATCCCCCCTCCACCTCTTGCTAAACCTCAGAGCCTTACTTTTATTTACATCATCTCTCACCTTCCTCCTTGCACACACTCTCCTAAACTAAGATAACAGTATCTACAGTTTCTCACTCAAGTCTGCAATCAGAGCCTTGTCATGTGCAAACAACTGACTCACCTCTCAGGCCCTGCCATCCCCATCATACCATAGGTCCGTGCCTCTTTCTAAGACCCTTCCATTTACCTCCTTCATTAACCCATTCATAAATATATCAAACAGCAATAGTAACTTCACATCCCTGATGCAATGATTGAACTTAACCAAGAACCATTTGATGAAAACTCCTCACTACTTCTAGCAGCTTTCCTCCCATGCCATATATTATAACTTTCTAAAGGCACCTCTATCAGCCTTTAAAGGTGCTTTTCCAGATACATAAAAGACACATACAAATTCCTCTCTTTCTCCTAGAAATTCTCAAGCATATTCTTCAAAGCAAATACCTGATTCACACATCCTCTACCACTCTTGAAGCCACCTAACATTATCATATATCGTAAATGAATTAGACTATCAACGTTACCTCTATTCCCACATACACAAGGTGGATCAGGTGCAAATAGTCTCTAAGTTCACTTATACACACCCTTTATTCAAAGTAATGTGTACTGAAAAGAAACATGAATTTCTAACTTCTTACATTTTCATTTTGCATCCCTGGTTAATCTCCCAAGTCAGACCAAGGTCACACCACCTTCAGACATGAAACATATCTAAAGTGTACCAAATCACAAACCATTCCTTTGACATACTTACCTAAGATATCTCTTGCCACAATAAATTCCCTCACTACATCCATTCATCTCTTCCTTGGTCTACCTGTTCTTATAATTCAAGTATATTCCTAAATATTTCCTTGACCCCTCTACCATCAACATACATCTTACAAGGTCATACTTTCTTAGAAGAAATGTACATGGCCAAGAATAAAATTTTCAAGTGTACACACAGTTTTCATTATACAGGATAATTTCAGCTCTATATATGAAGCTAAAACACACTATAGGTACTCTTCAAAATAAAAGCTAAAGTACTGTGAGCATTAAATACGTTACCAGCACGTATTTTCATGTAATGTAAATGTATACAGTAGTTACGATTTATTCATTTATTTATTACACTTAGTCACTGTCTCCCGCATTACAGAGGTAGCACAAGGAAACAGACCAAAGAATGGCCCAACCCACCCACATACACATGTATATACATAAACGCCCACACACGCACATATACATACCTATACAT
>JAUUDZ010267752.1:0-16882 GCA_032361705.1 Panulirus versicolor | reverse complement strand
CAGGACCTGAACATACAGGAGGGTGAAAGGCATGCAAGGAATAGAGTGAACTGGAATGATGTGGTATACCGGAGTCTATGTGCTGTCAATGGATTGAACCAGGGCATGTAAAGCATCTGGGGTAAACCATAGAAAGGTCTAAGGGGCCTGAATGTGGAAAGGGAGCAGTGGTTTCGGTGCATTACACATGACAGCTAGAGACTGAGTGTGAACAAATGTGGCCTTTTTTGTCTTTTCCTGGTGCTACCTCGCTGGATGGGGGGAGGATGCTATTTCATAAGTAGCGGGATGGCGACGGGAATGGATGAAGGCAGCAAGTATGAATATGTATGTGTAAATACCTATGTATGTATGTACTGAAATGTATATGAATGTATATGTGCATGTGTGGGCATTTATGTATACACATGTGTATGTGGGTGGGTTGGGCCATTCCTCGTCCATTTCCTTGCGCTACCTCGCTAATGCAGGAGACAGCAATTAAGTATAATAACATACTTTCAAAGTTATAAGTGGATGTTAAGGAACATCTTATATGCAACTGCCTGGCATTATGTATTCATGTAACCATAAAAGACATATGCCACTAATGAAGATGCTACCAGTGTCAATATTTACAAATGTGGCCTCACTATGCAGACAAGAATCATTTTGATACATTTCAACAAAAACAAGGTGGTGAGGTTTTCATAGGTTCAGCTGATTTGTAGAACTGTTTTTGCAACTCTAACATTAAATAGTCCCTCATGTTTTCTAATATCCCTGTATTCATTTCTTTACAAAGATGGATTTCATCAATTAATTTGCTGATTTCACCATGTGCTTTCAGGGAACACACATAAATAAACATGAGATTATTAACTATAAAACTAGTTTACAGTAAATCTAGGTTACTGTGGAAGTTAGGTGATGTTTCTGGAAATTCTGTTAATTCCCAAATACGTCTCCTCAACCTTTTAAAACACCACACTTTCCTGAATATCACAGGCCTCTCCACTATTAAATGTATTGCTAGAGAATAAAAATACTGCTCTTAATTATGCTCCACCACTTTCACTCTATTCTCTTATCACTATAGTAACAACAGAAAACTATTTTAATTAGATTCCATAGGTAACAGAGAAGCCAGGCTAAACTAGTACTTTACCCTGGATACATAAGTCTGGTGATAAATCAAAAACCTACCAAAACCTTAATTGGATGATTATAATAACTCAAACATTGTAACCTTTTTATTTACATTATCTAAAGAATCACCAATAAAAATTTCATCCAGTTAACTTTTGCTTGAGGGAAATCTCAAGAGATAATTCATGCATCTGAAGAAAAACCATATCAACGGATGCCTTGTTCTTAGAATTGATTAATACTAGTATCCCTAAATAATGAAGTATGATGAAATACCAAAATACAAAAGGACTGTAGATGGGTCAGCAACTAATAGACTATCTATCTATATCTCTGATGACTATTCCCAACTGGAACTGCCTCAAGTGGGTGGCCATGGCAATACAGTCTCCATAAATTGTGAAAACCAGTGCCACTTCTTAGGCTTAGTGCCTCACCCTTATGCCACTGGCATAGGGCAACTCTAGTGCAGAGACTCTCCTACCTAATATTCCTACTGACTACTTCTACCCAATGCTCCTTCCTGCTATTTCTACCTACTGCTCCTATCTACTACTTTTATCTATTGCTCCTAACTTTTGCCAAAAGGCAAGGCTAGTTATGAAGAATGCACCATGCGAGTTAAGTGCTGTCAAGTGCTATGTATTACAAGAAGAGATTGTGTGCTTGTTGACATAATGCCATTACTCCACATGTGGGTGAGGCAGAAATAAAAAACAGCTACATGGGTCAGAGTAGTGCAACTTGACAACCACTAAAGTGCTGGCTCACTATGCAGCTGTCGCTAACCTTACCAATACCCAGGAGGGTCTACCACTAACGATACCCAGGCAGGTCTGAAACATTTGCCTTATAAAATCTATGTTTCTACAAACAGTTTACCACTTTTCTGTGACTACTTTTATGACTTTCTTTCATGATTTCAAAGAGTATTGTAGCAGGATTGGCAAAATTCATCCCTAAAGTTGTAGGATACCTAGATGACTTCAGAAATCTATGTCCATGTTTACAGCTTTTCATTTCTTTGTATTTTTATGATTCTGTATCATGATATCTATTCCAATAATGCAATATCAAGCTTTTTATTTCATCAAGATTCACAATGGGTCACGATTTCAAATCCAACATATAACTGCTTTTCTGATCCAAAAGACAAATTGTAAATTATAGCGGGACACTTGTTGATTACTACCGTACCAACCAAAATGGTGTCATGGTATTCATTCAGCATGAACACCCAATGAAATTGTCAAAATACACAAAGAAAAGCAAAATACTCTAATAATTAATATCATTTCTGGCAGAAGACAATAAACTATATCATCAATGGTTTATTTCCATATCTCTACAGTTTTCATTGAATTTCTTAGTATTATGGCATCTGAGCTGTTTTGGTTTAAAAAGACCCATCTAGACAAGTGTTACTTGAACTCATGCATTATATTGTAATTATCTGCATTTCTGTTGCATTATCTCACTAATCATTTTTTTCTGACCATATATCAAAAAAAAATTTGGAAATTTTCTAAACTTTTCAAATTAGTTAAGGGAGATATAAAATAATCATATTAACATTTCACTAAAAATTAGGTATGGCCTAGCATTTCCTGCTGTAGGGGGAAAAGCAGCCATGCTGAACTCCCTGGAGTACTGGGTTTGAGATTAGACCAATAAACCTTAGCTAACCCTCCAACTAAGGGACTCTGCCCCTAACATTAGCCTACCTCAAAGAAATATATAGATGGATGAAAATATGAAAATAATAACTAAAAAGAAAGAATACTGATTTGCCATCTTCTGAAACACCCACTCTCCTTCAACAATGCCACTGGACTTATTCTTCAATTTTTCACTGGAGACTCAACATCATTATCATCCTTTTACCCCAACTGCTTTGTATATTTCCAAACAATTCTGTTGCATAGAATAAGTTGTAAACAGCTACTATTACAGCTGTGTAACGGAGGCAGATGACTGGCTTCTTTCTCATCCTTAGATAATAAATATCACGACAGAATGAGAACAGTAAATATTAGGGAAACTCTGAGGGTTCCTTAGTGTAAAATTCAAAATAAACATGAAGAAATCAATAGAAAGTACAGACATCTCACCTACTGCCACTAGCAGCTGATATTTAGATTAAATATATAAAAATGTTCATATAAGAATACTGCAGACCGCATGGATGAATGCTTAACAGTTGGCTGGCAGAAGCACCACCAGCACTCCAGAGTATCATCAGCTTCTGTTTATATTTTCTGGCAAGTGGCATACTATTGAAAACATGTCTGTTATCTTTCAACTTTAACACTACATATCAAACATCGGTTGTCACAAAAAGCTGGGTGATCTTCTTCACACATTCTGTTTATTCCAAAATGTGAATCACTTATTTTCAGGTTAATCAATCTTTTCTTTTTTACAATCATCATAGCACTCGCCACTTCCACTTACTAGTATGGGAAAAAATGCTGCACATCATTGGCGCCACCGGTCTAAAGTACTTGCAGGAAGTAGTAGATCACAGATATACGTTTCATCAAAATGTGTAAGTCATTTCTGTGTCGTCCCTAATGTAAAATTTTACCCTTCGCCAAACAAACGTAGCCATCAAATGTAGTTACTGAGCTCAGGAACTCACATGATTCAGACTTTTCGCCTAAAGCAATGTTGCGCAGAGCACGTTAACCACAAGTTCAAGCAAAATTAAGAAAAAAATCACCATTATAAAAAATTTCAACTTAACATCCATATCAGGCTTACAAATGCATCATAGTCGATGAACGATGGAATAATTGAACTACGTCCCCTGCCCAGCCTTGGACCGTCAGCGTAGTAGCAGACGAGCTTTGTTTACGTGCGTAGATGGAGCCTTGGGCAGTGACAAATGAAGATACTCTTGCGTAAGTGGTATAACACTAGAGTTCATTCAGAACCTAACTCGCTTATCAAGCTCTAACTGTACTGTAGAATTCTAGAAAACTAATATCAGTATAGTATAGGATGGAAAACAAGATTTGTATATACGAATTCTAACCGTTCTTATTCTATTCCTATATTCATTTTGCCAAATTTCTCTCATTTTTTTTACATCAGTTGTTTGTGCACCGATGGCTTCCACAAATTATTCTATTTTCAAAATGTTATTTACCAAAAAACTAGACCTGCATTTTGGTTATTTTGAGCTTGTGTATAGTCACGAGTTTCCTATGTACATAGTTGGGTTTAATGGTTATCAGAAACTACAACGATGGTCATTAAGCAAGCCTCCATAGGCCTATTATATGTGAAAAAAATTACAAGTGTAGGCAATAGCCTATGGGTTTTGTAAAACATGTTTGTCTATGTGTCACAGGATTGTAAATAATGGAGGAAATTTGTCATATACATGTTAACAAATTTAGCGATGCATCCAACTCTGGGCTGTTATGACAAAACGTTTTTGCAAGGCACTGTGCGCAACATCACTAGAGATTGACATTGTTAAGGGATTAATAATCATCAGCTGTGAAGCTTGACCAGGGTCAGCACTTCCTATACGATAAAAGTAACGGTACCCGACCAATATGGGGGTACCATATTCTCGAGCTGTATTGAAGCCTTCAGAAAGAGGAGATATGCTGCCCCAGGAACTCAAATTTTCATTTTTTTTCAGAGGGTATTCCCCCAGGCAGGAAAAGGAGGGAACTATGTGGATCATGATGAAAGAGCTTTTGCTGGTCCATCCAGTGTTAGGTTGTTCCTAGCTAACTTTCAAGTATGCTATTAGGCATTTCCCAGCTAACGCAATTGAGGGGAATGTTGGCAGAAACTGTAGTTTCCAGCCAACATATGATAAGGTGACTGTGATCCGTTCATATCTCAGCGGCCGTAGTCCATGATAGTTTGCGGGCTCTGTGGTATCTGGGTTACTGGCTTGTACTAGATATGGGGCCTCTCAGACCTCTCGGGCAGTTTCTGGTGTCTTGCGAAAGCAGTTCATTGAGTGGCGTATTTATTCAACTTCGTATGCCATAGTCCAGTCCGCTGATAGTGTCCACCTCTGTATAACATATCTCCAATTCACTCGTATCTTATACATGCCTCGCACTCCTCCATGTTCAAGCACCGACACCTCAAAGAATCTTTCAACCTATTCTCCCATCTTCGATTAGGTCTCCACTTGTCCCCTATACTTCAGACACATATACCCTCTTTGGCAGCCTCTCCTCAATTATCCTCTCCAAATGTCCGATCTATTTCAACAAACCCTTTTAAGCTCTTAACCATACTCTTACATCTCAAAATATCACTTCTCACTCGATTAGGCCCACTCATCACATTTAATCCTAAAACATTTCATTTCCAACACATTCACCCTTTCTGTACTTTATAGAGGCTACAGTTCGCATCTATACAATAACTATGATATCAGACATGCCCATCTTTGCCCTCACAGACAGAGACCTCTCCTTTCACACATTCCTCAGTGCATCCTAACCCATGTACACCCCTCCCCACAGTTAACTACCGCAAGTGTGCACATCTCTGCCTTAAAATGTCAGCAGTGACCTTGGCCAGGCCTCATCCCTTCTGTGACACTGGTAGCACAGCATCAACTCACCTCTCCTTCCGGAGCAGCACCATGGGACTCCGACCTTGTCTTTATCCATTCTCTTATACCAACAGCTGTAGCTTGGCCCCAAGCTGTATTTCTTATTAATGTACATGGCAAGACAACATTGTTCTGTACTCTTGTTTCTGCATCCCTCACCAAAGAGAAATTAGATAGTAGCACCTCTATGTCGGTGATCCTTGGAGAGACTCAGATCTGGTATACAATAGTAGAATTCAACCCTAAGGCACTAAATGGCAAGGTATCTTTGTACATCCTATCCATAATAGACATAGTTTGCTCAAACAAAGGTGATTTTTGCTGTCAGCCATTAGTAGCAGGAGACTATTTCAACTGAGCAAGAGATGTTTGCCAGTAAGTAGAGATATAGAGGAGTAGTTTCAATTGAAGGAGGGTCTGTGGCACAAGTGTATAATGTCACCACAGCTGCTTGTTTATAAATAGGGCAGCATGGAAAGTAAATGAGAGGGTCTCAGGGAGACAGATAGGTCTGCAGTCCATTACGGGTAGAAGAGGGATTCATCATTTGCTGATGACATGGCCCTGGTGAAAGATTCAAGTTAAAAACTGTATGAGTTGTTGCCTGAATCTGGGCAAGTATATGAAAGGAGAAAGTTGATACTAAGTGTGAATAAAACCAAGATTATTAGGTTTGGCATTGCAAAGAGACAGGTTAGCTGGGATGTGAGTTTTAATAGAGAAAACATGGAGGAAATAAAGTGTTTGGATACCTGGAAGTGTACCTGGCAGCAAATGGAACTATAGCAGTTGAAATGATTTAAAAGCTGGGTGAAGGGGTAAGGTCCTGGGCGCAGTGAAAAATGTGTGAAGTCACTGTCTGGGAGGGAGAAGATGGGCATGCTTGAAAGAATAGCAGTCCCAACAGTGTTATATGAATGCAGAGCATTGGACATTAATGAGAATTTATGGAAGAGGATGAAGGTGGTGAAATGAAATGTCTGGGAACAAAATGTGGTGTGAGGAGAGCTGATTGAGTAAGAAATGATAGGGTACAAGATAGGTGTGGTAGTATGGTTGAGAGAGCTGAGGAGGGTGTGGTCTGAACCTAAGGACATAATGATGGAGAAGTTGACAAAAAAGGCATACGCACCAGAAATAGAGGGGCCATGGAGGAGGAAATCAAATTAGTGATGGAAGGTTAGGGTGGAAATGGTTTTGAGTGCTTGAGGCCTGACCATAGAAGCGAATGTAAGTTGTGCACAGGATAAAGTGAATTGGAGTGATGTAAAGTATATGGTTGGCACTTGTCAATGGATGGAAAAAGATTATTTGAAGCAACTGGGGGATACCATGAAAAGGTCTGTGGGAGTTAGTTCTGGATGGGGGCTGTCATTTTAGGACATTAAATATGACATCTAAAGAACAGATGTGAGTGAATGAGGCTTCTTTGTTACTTCCTGATGCTTCTTCACTCATGCTGGAAATGGTGAACAAGTATGAAAGAAAGATTGTCAGAAGACATTACTGGTTTACATACTAATTGATTGGTGTGCAAAAGAGAAACACTTGGATGTGAATGTGCTGAGAGGTGCAGCTGATGGGATGTCTGATCATTTCTGATGGGGGCAAGGGAGAAGAATTGTAGAGGTGAGAAAAATATATGTGTAAGAGGGTAATGAAAGTAAGTGAGCTTGTAAAAGAGACTTGTGGTAAGAAATATCAGAAGAGAGTGAGTGTAGAATGACAAAGCTAGGGGAGTGAGTGAGGAATAGGAGGTATTTAGGGAAGAAGTGCTGAAATTGTTTTAACCCCTAACAAGTACGTAATCTCTCAGATATTCACAATGATTAGTCTGCAGGAGAAAAATTTTATCCTTCATTTCCTAATAAAAAAATACCACATAAAAATAGAGAGAAAATACTTGTGCTTTGGAAATACTGAGTAAGAAACCACGAGACAACATGACTATGAGAGAAAATGTTGTACATTTATTATCAAGAATCATACATCATTTCTAAAGATTAACAAATAATTCCCTGATCAAAAACTTTTGTTGAATACCGTTATACTCAACAATAACCTGAGATTCTTAATGTACTGAATGGTCAAAACAGTCTAACTGGGAGGACTATATTTATGTTTCTTCCCCCCATACTGTGCAATGTATGAATCTATCTTGAACTTTCTTTTGCAACCATCATAATTCATGTAGCGAATCTTGCCAAAAATAGGTCTTTCACCCCAGCCTTGGTCATGGATGCCACAAATTGACCACATACATCCTACAAAGAAAAAAAGTGATTAAGATATTTTGAAATCAAATGAAATAATAATGTTTCATTAGCCTTATTCTAATCAGCATCTTTGCCTGTATTCTTCTAATATGCAGAATTTAACCTACTGAATGTAAAACCAATTATCAATACAAGTGACTTTCTGATGAATCAAGGAGTCTATAAGCATAATACTTGGAATTAGTTAAAGAGGTTATCCTCTACTCCATACAACTTCATCAGAGAAAATATCCCCATGGGTAAGTGAAACCTGGATACCCATTTGCAAGAGCCCATATCCACTGCTTGAGGTGAACATAAGCACTAATAGCAAGCTGACCATGTATACCTTGAAATAAGAAATGGTGTGAAAAAGTAAAGGTGACAAAAAACATTCGCAGATGTATATCCTGTGTGATCCTTATCATTCATGAGGGTATTTGACATACAAATGCCTTGATCGGATTTACAATATCATTGAAACTTTATACTACTTTACAACAGAAGTGGTTTCCATGTGCAGTCACTTTAAAAAGAAAAAGAATGAACTCAGGAAGTGTCATTTTCCAACTGCTACTCCTATCTTAAATTATATACTACAGTTATAATCCTTTTTCATTTGATACTATATTACTTCAATTTTAATGTTATGGTTTATTTTTGATATGTCCTGATATTTTTATATATTGCCCACTGAAGCAATATAAAAATCAGTAAAAACAAAAAAATCTCTAACAAAATGTAAACAAAGCAATCTTCATCAAAATATAACTTAAAATGAAAATAATAAGAAACCTAAACACAAATCAAACAATAAATGATGCAAAGCTGAAAGGTAGCAGGGAAAAATTCTACCACAAAAAACTACACATTGCTGCCTTTTAATAAAAATGCAGCTGGAACTAAGGACCCTAGCTCTGTAAATAGTCTGACACAGATGATGCATGTAGTCTTGAAAGAAACCTATGTACCTTCAATTGCTTATAACAAGAGATAAGGTTCATATGCATGAATAAGAGGAATAAATGAAGAATGAAAGAGCATGCAAGTTGCAGACAAGTCTAAACAGGAAAAACAGGATACATTACTTTTGCATGAGAAATGGCTTCCACCTCTCTCTATTACCCTATTATTTCTAATTCAGTCAACTCTCCTCATACCACAAATTTTCCTTAATTTCATTCCAAAACATCCATCCTCTTCTTCACTTTTTCATTTAGGGCCCACACTTCGCATCCCAAAAAAAATTTATACAAGCTTGGTGATATAACACAATCTGATGTTATATCAAATATGATAATTCACTAAACTGAAATGATAAACTCACATCATTTTACACTTACTTGTCATGTGTACAAAGTACCATCAAAGAATTCAAAATAGGAAAAATAAATGTACACTTAGAAAAAGGAAATCTAATACAGATTATCATGTGTTTTTAAATTCATTTTGATTGTACATACTTCATAATCTTGGCAAGGCTTCAAGGTACCACATATCAGCATCTAAGGCCATTTTGAGGCCACCAAAGTCCACTTTTCAAAAGTTTTATAGATTATATTTCATTCAAAATAGCCGACCTATCACCCTTAAATTTTAATGAAGGTACCTCAGGATCAAAGGCAGGATCCAAGAGTACCAAAGCTTGGCCTTAACAGCCAACATAAGCCACCTTTCACAGGTGAGAGTTACAACAGCTTCATGGTATTCATTCAACTTAGAAATGACCATAGACTTCAGTTTTTCAACAGTTGGCCTTGAAGGCCATAGCTCACAATTTCTATGGTCTTTATGCAAGCTGATACAAAACTTTTTTTTTTATAAAAGTCTTTTTGTCCAACCTTTCTGTGCTAAAAACCTAACCATTATGGTTAGTTTCTTCATAACTTCACAGTACAACAATCCACCAGAAACTTTAAAACTTGCTTAAGTATTCTACATGCTGGTTCGATTAATAAATAAGTAAAACAGACTCTTATTTGCATAAAGAAAGGAAGTCTTAACAGAATAGAAGCTTTCCCCCAATTTCTGAACTCATGGGAGAGAAAAGAATAAAGGTAACTGGTTACTTCAGGGCACTTAATCTTAACATGATGTAAGTTTAATATCTATTAAGTGGTACTTCCACAAATTTATGTACTTTCATATATGAATGAAATGCAAATCACAAAAGACAATAAACTTACCCACATATCCATTTGGATCATTACCATCAAGACTGTATGTGTCATTGAGAAATATTGCTGTCTTCAAGGCTTCTTCAGGGGAGGCTGTCCATTCCAAAATTTTTTTAGCCCAGTACATACGCATAAATCCATGAATCTTTCCCTCTTTCACAAGCTGAATCTGTCAAAGTATACATTAATAATAGGATAATACATATACAACCAAAATAATATGACCTAATCATTACTTCATTGAAGCATGCATGAATTCTATTCCATGTACAAAATGAACGATTATGCAAATTATCAAATTACTTCTTTTTTCAAGTCACGAATTATGAGTGTTGAAATTTCTTGATGAATTATACAGAATAAGAGCTGCTACACATAAATATAAGCAAAGGGGTAGTCCAAATGCAACGTTACTTAGAATGGTGACATTCTGAAAACAAAGATAATGACCTGAATTGAGATTCATTAAAGAGTTATGGGGAAATAAAAGTTCAGTACTAAGAAATATATCTAGGTCCAAGTGTCCTTAATGCCCATTTCCAATCCCTCCCACAACTTGTACTCTTGCTCATTTCCCTTCTCCTATAATCCCTTGCCAAATAAATGGGTTCCTCCTATTCTAGGTAACTCAGACCTTCTATCAACAAATACTGAAAGTTCTCATCTACCTCTTTCTACCACTGATATGGAAAGCTCCCAAGTAAATGACCTTACTCCCCATCCCTGCCATTCCAGCTGCTGTTGCTGCCTTTACTTGCACACTTTTGAAAGACAGGATCAGTATTTCTTGCTAACACAACACTCAGATCTATACTATAAAAAAAGTGGTCTTCTCTGTCTCCTGTCTGCAGTCACAGCAAGGACGGTGCCACATGTACAACAACTATCCCATTATTATTTATATATATCCCAATAATTCACCCTTTCCTTAGCAGGATAGAAATTGCACAGGTAAGGTGTTTTTTTGGAAAAAAAAAAAGTGGGTGAAACTATGTCATTCCACTCTTTGTTGTGTGAATGTTTACTCAACATAAATGCAAATGAAACTAACCTGAGCTGAATTCCATAGATCGTCATGGGTTCTGGCTTCAATAAATGTTTCCCTTGAGTAAAGGTAAGCCCTTTTGTCTTTCCTGTAAAAGAATAAATCTAATAATTTTTACAAACATAAAGATTTATCATTACTGCAACAAGAAGTGAGAGATGTGGTACTTTAATGAATTAAGCATGAAATGTGGGCACCTGAAGGGCGGTGACGTAATAATGGATTGGAAGGTAATGCTAGTTATATACTAAGAGAATGATTGGATTCAGTAACAGCATCAATGTAAACATCAACACCACACTTTTCTGTTCTGATTATGGTGAACCCCAAAGGGCAAAAAAATTGTCAACTATATTTAGAACTAAAGCTGAAACAAAAGGGATATTATTATAACTTATTGCTACATACCCTTAAAATCCCTTATATGGGGATCCAGCAGCTTCAGCTCTACAAAGGATCATGGAAATGAGGGACTCCTTAAGAGCAAAAAGACTACTCCTTTCTGTCCACCAAAAACGATATATCCTCACCAAAGGTGAATTCTCACTTGCAACATATTGGACTAATCAATGTTTTGTCTCATTGGAATCATCAACAGTTTTGCTACTGCCATCTCTGCAAGGCATTTTTGATATTCTATATTAATATTCCACATAAATTTCCTTTATTTTGTAAAACTTTGAGGGTCCTAACAGGGGTCTGGCCATCATCTGCACAGTGAACCCTGGGTGCAGCATCTAAAGACAACTGGCCAATATAAATTTATAAACAATCTTAATTTATGACTTTCAGCTCATTCACCTTTTTTTTGTGTGTGTATTTGTTCATTAATGATTGTCCTACAATGCAATAAATACGTATACAGTTTTATGCCTGTTTGGCATTTCCCAAGTTCACAAGGTTGCAACTGGAACAGATCAAGAAATGGCCTCTTTTGCTCACATCCATTCTCATGCTGTCATGTGTAATGTCCTAGAACCATTGCCCCATATCCACAAACAGGCCTCACAGACCTTTCGGTGGTTATCCCTACCACTTTACATGCCATGGTACAGTCCACTAACAGCGTATTTCACCTTGTATGCCAAACCACTTTAATTCCTTCTATCCTGTGCACATCTTAGACCTTCTTACACGTTCAAGTCCCAAGCACTCAGAACCTTTTCCACTCCATCCTTCCATCTCCAATTCAGTTTCCCCCTTATTGTCCCCTCCACTTCCAATGTATACACCCTCTGTGTCAACTTCTCTCTCTTTATCTCTATATGTCCTAATCATTTCAGAACATCCTCTTCAGCTCTCTCAACCACACTCTTATTACTGCACCTCTCATGCCCTATCATTTCTTACTCAATCAAATCTCCTCACACTATTTACTGCCCTCAAAAATTACATTTCCAACATATTGTCTTCTGCCACACCCTCGCATCAATACAATACTGTTGGTATGATTATACCTTCAAAGACGACCATCTTTGCTCTCCCAGATGGTGACCTCTCTTTCCACACATTCCTTGTTGCACCCAGGACCTTCACCTCCTCACCCACCCCATGACTCATTTCAGCTCCCACAGTTTTATTTGCTGTCATTTCCACTCCCAGGTATCTGAAACTCTTTCTCCAGTCAAAATTGCACTCCAACTAACATGTCTCTTTCCACTGTTAAGCCTAATAACCTTGCTGTTACTTACTCTCTCCTTTCACACTCTACTACACTCAGAAACCAACTTCTGCGGTTTCTCACCTGAATATATCACCAGAAGTGTCATCAGCAAACTGTAACTGACTTAAATCCCAAGTTACTCCATCCCTGACAGACTGCAGACATACCCCTTCCCTCAAAACCCTCTCATTCGTCTTCCTAACCACCCCATCCATATACAGATTAAACAGCCATGATGACATCACACATCCCTGCCACAGACCCACCATCACTTGGAACCTCTCACCTTCGTCTCTACCTACTTCCACAAACATCTCATTCTCTTGATAAAAACTCCTCACTACTTCTACTAGCTTCCTCCCATACCATATATTCACAATATCTTCCATAAAGAATCTCTATCAGCCCTATCATATGCTTTGTCCAGATCCATAAAATCCACATACAAATCCTTCCGTTTCTCAAAGTTCTTTCATACAAATTCTTCAAAGAAAGCAACTGATCCTCATAATCTCAAGGATTCCTGAAATCGCATTGTCCCTACCCATTTTCAACCTCTGTGCAAGGCACCACCCTCTTAAAAACCACACTATCTGTTACAACTTACCAGGTACACTCAATAACCTTATATATCTGTACTATGAACATTTACCTTTGTCCCCCATGTCTATATATAATAGCGTTCCATCAATCCTCAGGCACCTCACCATGATCATTACGATGAAAATCCTAACTGACCAATCAATAACAGTCACCAACATCTTAAGAAATTATCTGTGTAAGCACTTACTTGTGATCATTCAAAGTTGTGATAGCCCAATTATATGCTCCATCAATACGATCATAATTCTTCTGGTAGTAACAGAAATTTTCTGACAGTTCACGTCGAATTACTGTCTCCTCAATAAAACCATTTACTCCATCAACAAGTTGTTTTTTATATCTCTTTACCTCCAGAACACATCTCTGGGCTGATATCTGACCTATAAAGGTGAAAAGAATATAAATTCTATGCATAAGAACTGATAAATAACATTATATGTAAATGCAACATAATTATGGAAAGATAAATGGTTGTGAAAAGAATGATTAAATCTCTTGTTTACCTACTAATAATGGTTCTAATTCTATAAAAAAAATTACACTGATCCTATCTAAAAGGTTGCCACATAACTTAAAGTTGTTGTCATCCATATATTCTCAATTTCTATAACTATTATCTTTTCATGTCATTCTAATATTAACTTTTTACTTTTCCTTAACTACTTGAATTATACTTCCTCTGTTGTAGGCTTCATTTTTCAGATAAGCAACATTTCTTATGGTACTAGAATTTGATAATGAAGTTGAGTCTATAATTTGTGAAGCAGTTCTTATCACAACAAAGTATGGGATATGATAAATTTAGGTCAATCAATAGCAATGCAATTTTTGTTAAGACAGGATTCCTTGCTATGTAAGTTTTGTCTGACCAACCATCAACAGAGGAAATCTGAATATATAAGTTTTGTTTGACCAACCATAATGGAGATACCTAATTATGTAAGTTTTGAAAACTGAAGACACTTTTCTATCCAAGGAAGTGTCCCATAGCATATGATCAATTCCTGGGAATATACAAGTCTGGACTCTTTCTTCCTTCATAATTCAGTGAGGTGATATCACAATCACACTTTACAAACAACCCAAAGTGGTCATTGCTCAGTCAATCAGCAATGACCACAAGGCAGATGTCACTGACCCACCTCCTACCAGCTGCTTGGTGATCATGACTCATCGATTGTAGGCATCAACCAAGGATAACTGATGGTACAAGAAAAGGTTTTCAGAAAAGAGGGGAAGGCTGGTGTTGAAAAAAAAAAAAAAGAAAATTGCTCACAGGAGAGTCTTCAAAAGAAAAGGCTTTTCAGTATTCAAAATCCACATTTTTGTCCTCTGCAGTCTGCCCATGAGCATGAGAGCATATCAACATGAAGGAGGTGGGTTAGATATAAAAGACTTTAAGTGTAGACTAACACTAAAGCAAAGTGGTGAATTGGATGAATCCTGGAAACTGATTCTCCTGAAGAAGGAATCCCTAGAGCCCCACAGGGTAAATCCACAACATCTAAACTAAGGTCTGTTTGACAAAGGTAAATGAAAAATGTCAAAGATCATTCAATTATATTTTGCCCAACAAAAGATTTCTGAAGAAGACTAAGGTAAAGGCAATCTTCTCACATCATGCATTCTTTCATAAAGCCTAGCTTGAGCCAAAAAATGTATCCTAAATCCATGTAGAGATATGCACTACACCAAAGTAGACTTGAAGGACCAGGGTGTACAAATAAAGATCCTCTTGGTAATCCTGATTAAGTCCATAGTGTCTCTAATGGGAATCAAATGAGCAAGGCATGAAGCTCTCTACACTTTGTTAATGAAAACTTACAAGAGTGGATGAAAAAAGGCTATTTCCATATTTAATAATTTCATATTTAGCCAAAAACTTACAAGAGTGGATGAAAGAAGGCTATTTCCATATGCAATAATTTCATATTTAGCCCAAACTGGTTTTCGTTAATCAAAACTGATCAGGAGATTGTGAAAAAAGGTAAGATCTTATGTCTAAACATGGCAAGAGGTTCTCTAAATGTTCTCCCTGAACACAAAGCTATCACATAGGACTCCATGGAATGGCCTTCTCAAGATTCTCAACATCATTCCACCATGTCTTCTTACTATTTATTACCTGCTTCTGCAGCAACTTTATCTGTTCCCCTATCTTCCCCTTAAACCCACAAACAAAGGTCACAATTTGCAAAATTTTGCTACTAGATTCAGAAAATACATACAGTAACTATGTTCAAACATGCTCAGAAAAAGAGACAGTAACTATATTCAACAAACTCTACGTGAGGTATACATCTAAACTTTTGCATACCACATACATTCCTTTGTAACCTACCAAAATGCAGCCAAGGGGAGAGATCACTGATTGCCTTCACATTTGGATCATTCCGATGGTTGGCATATTTACGAAGACGTTTCAGACAGAATTCATTCAGGGTATCTAGTCCTGCGTTGGTCCCAGGAACTGCCCATTCAACAGGTTTTACAGTCATTTCAACCTCCAAGCTATTCTCAGCAGCAGTCCAGTCCACAGGCTAAAAGGTAGACTTTCACTGTCAATACTAAAATATACCATATTAAATCCTTGACCTTTAAAAGCTGTAAGTCCTCTTATGCAGACTTACATATAACAGGTAAGTGCCAGGAGCTATCATGTGAAGCACTGCATTCACAGCTTATTTTGAATACCCTGATAATATTTGTATGGCTACTAAGTTTTGCCTTGGTCTTTAAAGGCACTTATTTCAAAGACTACCACTCTCTGAGAACAATCCTAAAGTCTTAAAATATATTAAGCAGAAATGGGTGTGTTGAAATGGTTTGGAAATATGGAGAGAATGAGAGGAAAGATTGACAGAGAGGATATATGAGTCAGGTGGAGGGAACTAGGAGAAGCAGGAGACCAAATTGGAGGTGGAGGGATGGAATGAAGGGGATTTTGAGTGATAGGGGCCTAAACATGCAGGAGGGTGAGAGGCATGCATGGAATAGAGTGAATTGGAATGATGTAGTATACCTGGGTCAACGTGCTGTCAATGGATTGAGCCAGGGCATCTGAAACATCTGGGGTAAACCATGGAAAGATCAGTGGGGCCTGGATGTCAATAGGGAGCTGTGGCTTTGGTGCATTACACATGACAGTTAGGGACTGAGTGAACAAATGTGGCCTTTTTTTTTTTTGTCTGTTTTCCTGGCACTACCTCGCTGAAGCAGGGGGTAGTGATGCTGTTTCTTATGAGGCGGGATAGTGCCAGGAATGGATGAAGGCAAGCAAGTATAAATATGTACATCTGTATACATGTATATGTCTGTGTATGTGTATGTATATATGTATATGATGATATGAATATGTATATGTGCGAGTATGGGCATTTAAGTATATATGTGTGCATATGAGTGGATGGGCCGTTC